>SZWC01004198.1:5208-40490 GCA_023375785.1 Penium margaritaceum
CGTCCACTCACCACTAGAGGCTAGTGGTTGAAGACAGCCACCGAGCTTGCAAGAGTAGCCAAAGATGAGGTACTCACCTCTAGGTGCGGAGCAACGCAATCCTTTAGGCTGCATACAGGATGAAGGACATTGGTCCTACTTTTATTTTTCCTCGAATGGATGTTGTATGTGACCATAAGCTGTAGACACTTTGCACTAAGCATGTTATGAGCATGTCTTGAGGGAGTAGCTTGATGACCTCCTTGGTGTAGTCTGTAAAGTCTTCACCCCCGTGACACCTGACAAGTATGATGTCCTGAAGGTGGATGATCAAGCATAGCTTGAGAAGACATGGATGTAATCCTCTACCTATGCCTCATAGGCTCTCTGATGTACTTGGCCATGGTGTCCATTAATTTTGTAGGGCTTTGTCCCTTACCTAAGGATCACTTACTATAGTAGAATGTGTATGTATTCATCCTTAACGATCTCATTCCATACTTGTGTCAGCTCTGCACGTGCATGGAGATGCGTACCATTGGTTCATGAGGGAGTATTGTGATGTATGTCATCCTTGACTGTTTGCATAGCCTACTATGACCACTCGGCCGTGTCCGTGCTCGTTCATATCCCTCGTGCAGACCCAGCTGGCACCAAAGTATCATCGGATGGTGGTCCAACCCACCATCAGTTGTGTGAAAACTGTTATGGTGTACCAGGTGATCCCTGGGGCACTCTACAGTTTGTCTACAGTCTTTCAAGTTTTATGCGTGGACTTGCTTTTGAACCCAATTTGCATGTTTTGTATTGTGCGTCCATCGATAGATATCAAACAAAAGTGTGTAAGAGGAAATAACATCTGGATTGAGATTGTGCATCTTGAGGTTTAGATGGTGTTGCGTTTGGATGTGCACAAAGTTACGGCCAAAAAAACGGTTTTAGATTGGCTCTGGATGCACTGCCATGAGCATCACCCATGGTACGGTGTGGAAGAAGTTTTTGTACTTGTCAGTTGCCACTCCTCTCTGTGTTCTTGCTTATTGAAGCTTATGATTATTTAGACGCATCCCTAGTCCAACCAGTGCTGTTCATTGAACTTGCATGCTTGCTAGTGCATTTGCTGACTATAAAGTCCCGTCATGTTGGCGGTAGTAAGGCTATGAAGCTTCTTGGAAATTCATCAGATCTGTTGGAGTATTTATTCAGGATGGATATTGATACCATGAAATGCGCAAGTGAAGGGTACCATCACCTTGCCCCACATCAGCTGATATCGCTGATATCGGCCATTAATGGCCGATATTGGCCATATCGACTGTATTGTGAATGTCCTTCATGGGTACACATGAGGGTATGTTATTGGTCAAATACGCATACAACCCCTGTTGTAAAGAAAAGACATGAAAAGGAGGGGTCAGATCATGCATAGGACGTCTACCCATGAGAAAGTGTCCCTTAGAAGTCATTTTCTATCATTATTCTCATTCATATGATGTTTAAAACATGCAATGGTCTGTCAGAGGTAGGATTCCCAGTTGACAAAAACTACAACACGACATTCTCTCACTGTAAAGAAAGATGTAGGAAGGAAACAAAGCAAATGAAACTGACCAAAGTTAAAAAAAAAAACCATCCAGTCATCATCCAGATAGTGGTTGTTGGCCTTGACATTGACGACTAGGCAAACAGGGAGTGGATGTGATGGTTGGTTGCACAAGCCAGCCCGTTACCATGTTTTGCTTTCTCAGTGCAGTAGCCTGGAGATCTTTTGCCTGTTTGCGAAGCAAAAGAGTACATCACGTGACCGTGATCAGGCACTATTATGTGACGGTAACGTACACAAAGGACCAGTGACCACATGTACGACAAGAACAAAATGTACATTCTTAAGTTGGATACAAACCACAGTCCTTGTACTTTACACACCAGACAAATGCAACCACCTGTCCAAAATTGACTTTCCTCAATTTCAGTAATGACCAAATTTCATTTGAACTGTTCAAGAGAAAAACAAAACATGTCTTCTACCTAATCTTCCAGTAGAAGGTATACTTGACTGGTGTTCTTAGGCCAAGTGGATCGTGCATGGTTCACAGGANTTTGCCTGTTTGCGAAGCAAAAGAGTACATCACGTGACCGTGATCAGGCACTATTATGTGACGGTAACGTACACAAAGGACCAGTGACCACATGTACGACAAGAACAAAATGTACATTCTTAAGTTGGATACAAACCACAGTCCTTGTACTTTACACACCAGACAAATGCAACCACCTGTCCAAAATTGACTTTCCTCAATTTCAGTGATGACCAAAATTCATTTGAACTGTTCAAGAGTAAAACAACACATGTCTTCTACCTACTTTTCCAGTAGAAGGTATACTTGACTGGTGTTCCTAGGCTGAGTGGAACGTGCATGGTTCACAGGAATGAGGTACGAAGCAGAATACTATTCGAGGATTTGGGACAACTGGATAATTTGTATTTAGCAGTACGTGTACGTCAATGACAAGTGTTGGACATGTCAAACGCATACACACAACAACAAGAAACACAATGAGGAACATGCTGGATCTTGGCCACCTGAGTTGAGCGACGCATGCGGTGCCACGTCGTCAGCGGTTTCTTTAAAACACGATCCCAAGAAGTGGGGCTTTTGAGAGTGTCGAGCTGTATGTTTTGTAAACTTTTAGCGTGGTCAAGAAGTCGACTGATAAGTGTCAACCATTGATACGGTTTTTGACAGTTCTGTCGACAAGTCTAAAAAGTGTTCAATTGTGTCAAATTATTCCGGAACTGAAAATTGAAGGTCGGGGCAGGTTGCCAAAATTCCTTCCACAGATCGGTGGTAAAACCTTGGGATCGAATTGTGATGGGCCATAAGTCTAAGGAAAAAAATGTCCACATGTGGACTTTAGGGACTCGTGTTTGTCTGGGACGTAACATCCCCCCCCCCTCCCCCCCCTTGTAGCAAAATGACCTGGCATATTAGCAGACATAGGCCGGTGACACATGTATTAGCCGTCAATTAGGTGATCAGTGTATCAAATGTTCTCATAGGAATCATGGCCGTTGTGCTTGGCATCGTGGATGTGCCACTTGATGACATGCTTGGTCATGTCGATGTCCAAGAATATCCTTAATCACGTAGTCTGTATCTCTATCCTAACAATCAGGCTTGAGCTTTGTAAGGTCTTGTCCATGCAGTTCGATATCAGCAAAGAAGAGTATGACACAATCACTAGCACTAAAGCTATCCTCACTGTGATTTTGGTCTGAAGCTTGCTTCATTCCTTCCCGCATTTTTGTGAGGGTGTGCCTTGTTTCCTCCCATACACTCATGAAATCAGAGCGATTTATGGTAACTGCAAGACTGTTGCCTTGGATGTGTAGTCCTGCAAGTGTGGCGAGATGCTTTTTTAAAGACATCCTCCAATGGAAAGTTACCAAACATAGTAGAAGTTGTGGAGTTGTGTGCGAGTTTGATGGTTGGTAATTTTACCCCCCAATTGAAACCACACGACTCGCATGAAGTGCAAAGAAGCTATTTGAGTGTATAACTGATCCGCCTAATTTGCTCGTCGGTTTCAGGATGGGATGCCATTGATTACTGGATCTGACCGTGTCATCTGTTTATGCCATGATTGGCAAGTGAAACAATTATGTATATCGCTGGTGATTGTACACCGTGTTGTCACATGATATGATTTAGACAGGATCATTGTGTTCTTTTGACGATGACAATGGTCGTTATGGGGATGAAGTGCGATTTCTTAATGAATCTCTCCACCACGATCAGGATGGTACCAGATTCCTTCGGAGTGGTGGGCAAATCCATGACAAACTCTATGCGTGTGTTGATCCAATGATCTCCTTGAAGAGAGAGAGGTTGGAGTAGTCCCTATGATCTTATGTGACGTGATTTTTTCCGATGACGCGTGTCGCATCATTTGCATCATGTTACCACGTCGTTTTGCACATGGTCCCACCAATAGTACTTCACCAACTTCTTGAACGTCTTGTCCTCGCCAAAGTGTCCACCTCAACCAGTGCTGTAGCACTCCTCCAAGAGGATTTTTTGTAGTTATTTGTTTGGTGGCGGAAAAACTTGGCAAGTGAATAACCGTCGTCAGTAGGGTATCTGAACTAGAATATGATTTTGTCCTAAACTAAACTCCATGTAATCCTTTGTGAATAGCCTCACAAGTAATGAATGTCATTCAACAAACAACGTGTTAATCATGGCCATTAAGTATGGTCGTCGACTCATAGCATTAGCTGGATTTGTTTTTCAAGGTCGGTACTTGATGTTGTAATCAAAGGTGGTCACGAATAACTCCTCCCACAAGTTTGTTGATGGCTCGAATTGGGCTGAATCTTAAGGTATTTGGGTGTTTGATGGTCAGTGCTGATAACACATCATCGGTATCCCAGATAGCACCATTATGATTTGATCATAAGCACAACTTCCAGTATTCCCTTCTCGTCCACCGTCATTGTCTTGGAGGAGAACGATTTTGATTGCTTGACCAGATGTGTTGGTGGCCATGATGTAGTCCACTGTTAACTCTAAGGCAAACGTCGAGGTGAGAGCATTTCTTGGAAAGTCCTCCCAACTCTAATCAATACTTTTATCAGTTCATTGTATAGAGGCATTAAAACTTGGGCATAGTCTTTTACAAATTGACAAAAGTAATTGGAGAATCCCAAAACTACCTAGACGTCCCAGACATTGGTCGGAAACGACCAATCATCAATTGCTTCCAGTTTCGTTGGACCCATAGATATGCGTTTGTCGTTGATGTTGTGGCCCAAAAACCCCATCAAAGGAGGGCCAAAGTTTCACTTCAATAGTTTTCCATACAACATACCCAATTGATCATTGATTTTGACGAGTGACTTGATCCATAACTAATTCGGTGAATGTTTCTGAGGTCCAAAATTAATTTGGATGAGCGGTAATTTTGACAAAAACATGGGGGTAGACTCTTAATTTTGACGAATGGGATATGTTAGTTTATTGTTTTGACGACTGGGTAAGTGCAGTTGTAACGAATTGGCAGGGGAAGCTTGGCCCACTGGGCCAAAACCGCAGTAGTTGAGGGTCTCTTACCCTCAACTCATCCCATCCAACTGCCCACAGGCCAATAACCCGTTCTAGCCATGAGGAGAGGCCGGCCCGCGCTACACTCCTCCCACCTAGGTGTGGACCCACCTTCGGCGTCCACAGAGGGACTCGAACCCTGGCGCTCTAATACCAATGGAACAAATTGGTACGGGAAGCTTGGCCCACTGGGCCAAAACTGTGGTAGTTGAGGGTCTTCGACCCTCAACTCATCCCATCCAACCTCCCACAGGCCAGTGACCCGTCCGAGCCATGAGGAGAGGCCGGCCCGCGCTACACTTGTCCCTTCGAACATCCTATTTGCAACGGTCGGCAAGCGCTTTGTAGCGCGATCCAGCAGGCGGCGTACATGCAACAGCACCACGTACATCAATTTGCTTGCTAAGAGAGAAAATCCCTGCACGTGTCATTGTGCATGCGCGATGGCCCACGCGATGTGAACTGTCGCGCATCCACTGCACTCGAGCTCGATCTGTCAGTTTTAATGACGGGTGACTCCTGATGAGAAGCAACCAATCATGTTAAGAAAACAAGAAGAAAAAACAAACCCGTGACAATGAATATAAGTTTCATAAAAGGTAGCACAGAACATTAGATTTGATGATTGGATGTTGGAATTACTTTGGGGATACTTTTGAATTCAATGAAAGTTTTCTTTGACAAAGTTTGTTTAGAAACAAAACATATCAACATTGAAATAAACAACTAATAAGGTATCCATTTGGAAGACCTCGACAACTTCTTGGAGATGTCCATTGTGCTCCTCTGGGTGTGGCTGTACACAAGGATTTAGTCGTGATATAAAAGGACAAAATCATTGAGGTACGGCTGAAACATGTTGTTCATGGCTGCTATAAATGCTGCAGGGGTATTTGTAAGTTTGGCATAACTGTGAACTTAAAGTACCTGTACCTGGTGTGGAACACCATCTTCTTGATGCCCTTATCAGATATGCAGATCTGGTGATAGATACTGTGAAAGTCAAATTGGGTGAAAATTATTGTCATGTGGAGTTGGTGGAGGAGTACATTCACTCACAAAAAGGGGCTAGTGGTTCTTGATGGTGACGATATTCAATGCCTTGTAACCATGCACATCCACTTTTTGCCGGCTGTCTTGTCATAAAAAACAAGTGGGCATAGGGTGACGTGGGTGGCCTGATGAACCCCTGATCGAGCAACTTGTCAGGTAGTTTTTTCGAGCTTACTCAAGTCATGGTCTCTTATTCAATAGGTCCCCTTGACCTTTCGTCAAATGGTTTGCTTTATTTCTATTTGATGATGCACGTTGCGTTGTGGGGGTAACTCTTGAGGTAGTTTGTTGGAAAAAGCCCCTTCAAACTCTTCGATGAGGAGTAGTCACTCCTTCAGAACAGTTACAAGCTTGTCATTTGTCAAGGCTGATGAACCTGTTGGTGTAGCATCTGCTATCGTGATCTCCTTTTATTATCCTGGTTCCGCGTGCATAACCACGCTTGTGTTCCATGTTGTAGGTGGTGATTGGCCAAGTCGAGTATCGGCTTTATGCATCATTTTGAAAGTACCGCAACCTCCTGGACTATTTCCTCCTCTATTGCTTCTTAAAACTGTCGTGTTGTGGGTCTATCAATTAAAGGCATGTATCACTCTTTTTCATTAATGGCAATGTAGAATACACCGCTCCTCTAGTCTCCCTGGGGGTTGTGGCAATACATGAAATCTCGCCCAATGATGACGATGTATTCACTCATTGGGCATTTCCGCCATACTATTACATCGTACTGTTCTCTGATTTGTAGTTGGAATGACTGGAGGAGACGATGGATCTATAGTCATCCCTTAATCGTTTTCCATTAAATGTCCCTATAACGATATGCAAACCTAACT
Source organism: Penium margaritaceum (assembly GCA_023375785.1). NCBI lineage: Eukaryota > Viridiplantae > Streptophyta > Zygnematophyceae > Desmidiales > Peniaceae > Penium > Penium margaritaceum. The sequence continues at coordinate 12,179 of SZWC01004198.1, forward strand.
TCTGAACAATGTCATTGTTGAAACAATTCTCTGAAGCTCCGCAACCTAGTTCTTTTGGTATCATGCTAGGAGTCTCGTAACCCCTTGGATGTAACAGTATCACCGGTTGGTCATCCTTACACCTCTCGTCAAAGTTTTAGATCTCAAGAATCCTTGTCTCCATAAACATATGCTGTTTAGAGGGGCGATCGGTCGTCGCCGATCTTCTTGACCGGATAGGAGTGTCGTCTATCCTTTCCCTCTGTCGATTCTCCAATCTGCATTCTTTCTCTACAACTTCCCCCCTATATTTGGCCTGTATCTTTCGTCCCCGACAGTCGCATGCGATGTGCCCCGGCTTCTCGCATGTCAACCACAGCCATTGATTGCATTGATTGAAGGCGTCAATATCCATCAAAGATGAGGTTTGTATCAATTGTGACTTTCCACTGTCATGGTTATGGACTGTGGCCTTGGGGTCTTCAGTCGTTAAAGTCTTGCATTCTAGTGTTGTAGTTGGTGCTACCGATGCAATTAGGCGATAAGATTATTTACAAAAGGTCATATGGGATGCTTAACATTACAGTTTCTGGCTAGATGTTGCTCATTAGGCCGTTGTTGGGATAGAAATGTTTTTCTTCAGGGATGAGTTCAATTCCGGTTTTAATTTAGAAAAAATGTTGGGTACACGTTGCCATGCTTGATTGCTGATTCAAGCATTGAAACTTCTAATGTTCATCAGTCTTCTCATTCATTCATCCAATGTGTGCAAGTGTGGCATGCGTTAAGTCAGCCCCAGATTCCGACGGAAGCCAGCATTGGATTGATCGACTGAGGAGGTATTTTTCTTGCGGTTAGTGTCCTAAGAGTGAGCCCGTGAGCCGTTTGTCAATATCTGCTGGTCTCTTGTTGTTATTGGATGGATCACCAACTTTAGGTCGGACAACCAACTTAAAGCTGTGCCACGCAAAAGCAAGGTTGCATGGTCAGCTTTCTTTCTATCGTTGTTGACCCAAGCAGTGGTGAAGTACGCCTCCAAAATCGTCAGCTACATTAGAATGGCCGGTGCTTTGCAGTTTACAGATTTGAATGGTGCAGGAAGTGTTTTTTGCAGCTAGGGCATGTTCAAGAGGTTGGATGTTGCTCTCACTGAGCACTATTTCCATCACGCACACCCTGTGAAGCTCTTTCACTACTATGTTGAGTTGTTGAAGCAGATGTTGTTGACGCTCTCGGGTTCAAATAACGTTTGGTACATATTCTCATGAATTTGAGCTGGTCAAAAAAGCCACCCATCTTGCCAGGTGTTGTTCTAGTTGGGAATGACAGAGGCGATGGGTTCCTTAGGCCTGAGGAATACATCACTTGATTTGCCGTTAGAGTCGTAGGTACTACACCATTCACCCAAAAGGTTTCGCTATGGATTGGTTGGCTTGGAAGTTATCATTGCTCACGTGCTGCTCGTCCTCCATCGTTGGTGCCTTTTTCGGTTACTTCTAATCATCACCAGGTGTGGTTGCTTTGTTCACCGTCGTCGTTGCGAGATCTTCAAGCTTTTGGTTGGTTGCAATGTGCTTAAGACTCGTACAAGGTTTTCGCAGTGTACTTAATGCGTCCGCTATCCCTCTAACGCCATTGCATGCAGATACCAAGTTGTTTGACAAGTGAAAGATGGATGGTTCACAGGGATGAGGTGCGGGGTAGAAGACGATTGAAAGACATTTGGATACTGTAGCGGGTTGGAGAGAATCCTTGGCCAACTAGGGCAAAACCACAGTGCTTGAGGGTCTACAACACTCAAGCTGTCCCGTCTAACCACCCACATGCCATGGACCTCCGCTCGAGCCACGTGAAGCCGGCTGCGCACTACACTCCTCCATCAGAGGAGTGAAATGCCCTCGACATTGGCACATTGGACACAAACCAGTACGCTCTGATACCAATGTAGCGGATTGAACAGAATTCTTGTCCGACTAGGCCAAAACCGGTGTGCTTGAGGTTTCCGACCCTAAAGCCATCCCGTCCAACCGCCCATAAGGACCCCTCTCGAGCCACGTGGTGCCAGCCGCATGCTAAAAGTTGTTTTGTTTAAGAGGAAGCAAACTTTGATGACGAGTGTTGGACATGTTGAGCGCATACATACAAAAATGAGAAACACAACCAGGCATGTATATGGTCTCGAGCGATTGTGTCAAGCGAGTGTGTAGTCCCTTCAATAAAATATGCCAATTTGGGAGGTTTTGAGAATATCAAGATAATGTTTATGCTTTTAAAAGTCTAGCGCTTTGGAGAAGTTGAACAAACTCTATCGAAAGCTTGATACTCTTTGCGACAGCTTTGTCGACCATTCTTGAAAGTGTTGAAGTGTGTCATACCTTTCGGGGTGGGACTGCGGATGTGGGGGAAAGTGGCCAAAACGTCCTCAGTCAATCGGCAAGCAGTACTGAGGTTTACGCACGGTTGTCCATAACTGTCTGAACAAACTCCATGAGTGTGTCCACTCGTGGAGTTCACAGACATGTATACGTCCTGGATGTAACAGATATAGCGCGTACTTCTTCCAATAGTAGGCACGACATGCGTCATCAGGCGTGTTCCGGAAAACATGTGTGAACAATGCATTTTTCGTGATAAGTTCTTATGGCATCAATGTTGTGCAAATTGTAGGACAAGACAAAAACTCGACGCCTGGTCAGTGATCAAAGAAATATTACACTTGAAATGATGGTTTACGGGACTGTGTGGCCCATAGCCTATTTCTATCAAGGCCTTGGCCCTCAACCAATGCAATGATATTGATTTCCATTCCATGCTATATTAGTTTTCCCCCTTAAAAATGATTTTTGAATGATTTGTGAGTAGGAGGGAAAAAGCTTCAATCAGTGGGATATCAAGTTTAACTCTCATCATTTTCTTGTTCAAGGTGGATGAACATTCTTCCTCCTGCTTTGGAAGGACGTCGCACGAATGGAGCCCTTATCCCCGTGGTATAGAGTGAATAATAGAATTGATGAGAGATGCAATTTGATGAAAATGAAGAAATGATAAATGGTCGGCTGTCAATTTTACGAACAGTTTATTTAAATGTTTTCAGAAAGAAATTTCAAATGAACTTCTTCACCACGGGCTTTTTGATTGATTCTAGCCATCTTCGCAGATAGGATGTTACCCATACATTGTGAACTGTGCCATGTAGGCTAGAATTGCAAATGAAGTCAAATGGAGTTGGCGGGTTGCTTTTGATTCCACATCATTTTTGTTGCTTTGTTTTGGCACTCTTGACGACATTTACGAGCCTCACATACAAGCTAGTCGTTGTTACACCGAGTGGAACGTAGGTGGTTCAGAGGGATGAGGTGCAAGACAAAAGACGATTCAGGTGCTTGGGAAAAGTGGAGAAATAATACTAAGCAGTCAGTGTAGTTTGATGATAAATGTTGAGTAAGTTGAGCACATACGTACAATGCCGGGCATGAGAACGAGGTATGAGCTGGGTCATTGGTGTTACAGCTGATCAACGAGTACAAGGTCGCATCGTGAGTGACAGATTCAAGAAGCTCCACCGCGAAGTGGGGGGGGGGGTTGAGTTTATCTTAACGCTTCTTTGTAAAAATTGAGCGTCTTTGAGAAGTCGGCCAAACATTACAAAGCATCGATATGGCTTTTTATACTCCTTTTCGACCATTCTCGAAGATGGTCGAAGCTGTCAAAAACTTCGGGAACAGAACATCGCAAGTGGGGATAGTTGGTCAAAAGGCTCTTGGCTCAACAGCAGAAAATTCCGCAAGCCGCCGTGCGGTGGGCCATGAATTTAAGGAAAGAAATATCCACTCGCGAGTTTCAGGGACTTGTGTACATCAGGGACATACACTTCCTCCCGTTTTTGCCGCGATGTCCGGGTGCGCTAACTGACGTAGGCTGGTGACAGCGAAAGTGGCTATCGATCAGGTGATCAATGTCTCGAAGGTTATCATAGGGCTCCCAGCTATTGTACGGGGCGTCGTGGCCATGCCAGTTGACCAGATACTCAGTCATTTGACCATGGCGTTGATGTCCGAGGATATCTTCAACAACATACTCCGTATTTCTCTCTACTTGTGCTAGTGGCAGAAGTGCAACATCTCGGGCAGGGATGTTCTGTCTGGGGTCCTGGTAGTTGTTTAGCTTGATGATGTGGAAGACAGGGTGGATCACCATGATGTCAGGGAGTCGTAGTCGGGCAACAACTGGGGGTTGCACGTGCTTGATCTCAAATGGTCCCAACCAGCGGGGTTTGAGCTTCGCTAAGTCCTGTCCTCGGAGTTTGATGTTTGTTGAGTTGAGGAGGTCGCGATCCTCAGTGCTGAATACGTCATTGCTGCGATGTCGGTCGGCTGTCCGTTTCATAGATGCTTGTGTCTTTGCAAGGGTCTGATATGTTTTTCCTCCTAGATGTAGGTAAAATCCCGGCAGTGGATGTGAACCATGGAAATGTTGCTCTGAATCTGCAATCCAACCGGTGTGGCGGGAAGTATATCGTACACCACTTCAAAAGGCGTTTTACCCATTGCGGTGGAAGTGGCCGGGTTGTATACAAGTTCAGCGGTCGGCAGTTTTGCTGTCCAAGTAGTGCCGTATGGCTCACATAAGGTCAGAGAATCTGATCGAGCGTTTGGTTGGTTTGCTCAATTTGTCCGCCTGTCTAGGGATAGAATTCCATTGATAGCTGAGTCCGACTGCCGTACCGTGTCATCAACTCTTGTAAAAAATGGCTGGTGAAGCGGCTGTCTTGGTCATTAACGATGGTACGCGTTACCCTGTGCAGCCGTACAATTTGATTTAATAACAACCGTGTTGTCTCTTCTACTGTGACAGTGGTCATTGTCGGAATGAAGTGCGACATTCTAGAATATCTGTCCACCACGAGGAGGATGGCGTCATAATCCTCGGGATTGGCGGGCAGTCCCGTCACAAAGTCCACGTTGATGTCGGCCCACGCTTCCATCAGAACAGGTAGGGGTGGGGTACAGGTGGCCTCGTGTGACGAGATTTCTTCCGCTGACGTGTCACATGATTTACAAAATGTCGTCACGTTGGTCTTCATCTTGTCCCAATAGCAATTTTTTTTTAGTTTCTTAAGCGTATTGTCCTTGCTTATGTGCTCACTTGGACCAGTGCCGTGGCACTCCTCCAATAGCATTCATCGTACTTCCTTGTTTGGAGGGACAATGACATGGTGAGTGCATCACCATCGCCAATAGGGATTGTCGAACTAGGACTTGTCGTACCCGCTGAACTCCTCGTAGCCCTTTGTCAACAGCCTCACAAAGAACTGATCTTGTTCAATGAGCAACGTATTGATCATTAAATTTGGTCGTTGACTCAAGGCATCCATCAGATTTATTCTTCCATGCCAACACTCGATGTCCTTGTTGAAATTGGACTTGAGAAACTCCATCCGTGGAGTTTGTGGATGACTTAGATTTGGCTGGGTCTGAAGATATTTTAAGGCATGGTGGTCGGTGCGGACGATGCATCGCCGGCATTCCAGACAACACCACCACATTTTGAGTGCGTGCATGACTGCTAGCATCTCTTTTCTGTGCATCATGTACTTGAGTTCCCGTCCGTGTAATGTTCTCGACATGTACACGACCGGTTGTTCTCCACCGCCGCTGTCTGGGAGGGGAACGACTCCGATGACCTGATTGGATGCATCGGTGGCCACTGTTGGATCTACCTATCATAAGGCTGGTGCCGAGGTCAGAGTGTTCCTCAAAGAGTTGAACACTTCTTGTTCACTATTCCCCAAACTCCACTCAGTGGTTTTCAGGGGTGTGACCGGAGAGAGACGCTGACACTCGGGTGTAATCCATTATGAATCGATGGTAGTATTTGCAAAAACCCACAAAACATGTATGTTCTAAGTATTTGTGTGCTTCCGCCTATGAGTGACGGCCTCCACTTTTTTTGAATCCATGGTGATACGTCCGCTGCCGATGATATGGCCCAAAAACACAATCAAACGGCAACTAAAGTTGCACTTCAAGGGGTTTCCAAAAAATTCACCTTTTTTTCTAATATCTCAAGGACTTCTTGGAGATTTCCACTGTGCTCCTCTGAGGTACGGCTGTACACCAGGATGTTATCGACATGTACGACAACAGGTCATCGAGATACAAGTGAAAAATGTTGGTCATCACTGCCACAAATATTGCAAGGGCATTTGTGATTCCTAACCGCATGATCGTGAACCCGGCGTGTCCGTACCAGGTGTGAAACGCCGTCTTCTTGATGTCCTAATCAGATACGCGATTCTGATGATAACCGCTGTGTATATCAGCTTTACTAAAAATTCGGGCTCCACAGAGTTGGTAAAAACATTAATGTGCTCGCAGGAGGAGGTAGCAGTTTTTGATCATGGTGACGTTCAATGCTCGGTAGTCAACGCACATCCGCATCTCTCTTGTTTTATTTTTTAGAATAGTACAGGTGTTGCGCAGGGTGACGTGGAGGGTGGGAAAAACCCCTCCCCAAGCATCATATCGAGTTGCTTTTTGAGTTTGGTCAGCTCATGGTCGCTCATCCGATAGGTCCCTTTAACTGTCGGTCTAATGTCTGGCATCAGGTCTATCTGATGGTCGATGTTGCATTGCGGTGGCAGCTCTTGGGGTAGTTTGCACGTGAAATCCCATTCAAACTCCTCGATGAGCTCTGCAAACTCTTGCGGTATATCTACAAAAATCTCGGAGGTCAATGCCGTCGGTGTTGCTCCTGTAGGTACAATTTCTTCCGCTTTCCCTGCTTTCACGTGGACCAGCCACGCTTGAGCGCCACACTTCAGGTACTGCTTGGCCACTTCCAAAGATATTGGTTGGTGTTTTGTGGTTTTTACAAATTCCCTTGTTGCTCCCACCTTTGTTGCTTTCCGTTACCATCGCTGCATCATGGGTTACTTAACCAGAGGCAAGTGTCATTTTCTGGCATAAATGCTCGCGTAGACTACTGTGCTGCTCCAATCGACCGGCGGATTGTGTCGATATAGGAAACCTTCCCAGAGGATAATTTTGTGGTCTCTCATTAAGCAAGCCATCCAGATTGTTGTGTCCTGGGGGTTTTCCGATTTGTAGCCAGAGTGATTCATGAAGTCAAGGGATCTACAGTCGTTCGTCAACAGATTTTCCCAAAAAACCTCCTGGTTCAGTCTGGAAACCCAGTTTTTGAACCATGTAATTGCTGAAAAAACTAAGAGAAGTTCCCCATCCGGTAGTACCGGTACCATCTTGCGACTTCTGCAGCCCCCCGGTTGCACCCGTAGTAGTATCGCCAGTTGGTCATCCTTGTCGATCTTTGCGATCTCAAGAACCTTCGTTTGCGGTGATGTGAGCCGCTCGGACGAGCGATCGGTCGACACAGGTTTTTCTGACCGGACATGAGCCTCACTGTCTACTCCTGCCCTTTGCCATTTCCTGACTCCTCACTCCTCTTTTGTAACTTCTCCCCCTTTTTGGCTTGCTGTTGATGCATTTGGTAGTTGATGAAATGTGACCAGGTTTTCGCAGGTCTAGGAGAGCCATTGATCGCGCTCATTGACGGTGTCAATCTCCATCGGAGACGAGGTTTTCTGCCAACTGCGACTTCCCTCCTCCACAATAAGGATTGTGGCCTACGGGTTGCCAGCCATTGGATTCCTTCATCTGAGCGTTGTAGTCGGCACTGTCGGTGCAGTCGGCTGTGTTATCCTATGCGAAAGGTCATTGTGGATGCCGCAAATGGTGATTGCCCGTTGAATATCTCTCTTCAGGCCATTGTTGTAGTAGAGAAACAGTTTGTCGAGGGCGAGGTCACTGCCGGTCATTATCTTGCAGAAATGCAGAGTGTACTCTGCCATGCTAGACTCCTGACGCAGACGTTGGAGTCTGTATCGTGCGTCATACTTCTCGTTCAACTTCCCGAACTGAGCGACTATATCAGGCACGAAGTCACTCCATGTTTCCGGTGGCGTGAGGGAGTCCTGCCACGTTGGATTGATTTGCTCAAGAGGAAGTATGCCTGCATGACGCTGTGAGGGCGGTCACAAGAGCCGTTGATGTAACTCCGTTGGTTTCTTATTGCCGTTGGAAGGTTTTAAGATCGAACCACCAACTCAAAGCCCTGCCATGCAAAAACGAGGCTGTGAGGTCAATCTTTTTTTTTTCTCCCGCAATTGACCCAAGAGCGGTGAAGTACACCTCCAATCTCGTCAGCCACATCCTAGCCATTGGTCCCTTGGAATTGGCAGGATCAAACGGCCCAGGGAGTGCCAGTCCAATACGGTGTTCACTCAAGAGTTGCAGATTTCTCTTCGTGAGCACTACTTCACACGCATAAGAAAATGGAATCTCCTCCATCGCGGCGTTGATTTGTTGGAGTGGATGGGTCTTGAGGCTTTTGAGTCTCAACAAGTTGAGGTCTTAGTTGATTTGTGCTTGTCGGTCGGTGCTTCCCACTACGCCAGGTATCACCCCAACGGACTGCGGCGTGGGCAAAGGATATGCCGAGGCCGAGGGGTCCGTCACCGGGTTGGCCTTTGGGTTCGTTGGTGCTGTGCCATTCACCTCAAAGGTTGCCACTGTTGCCTACTTTGCTTGGAGAGCATTGTTGTTTGCGTGCTATTGTTTCGCCATCGTCGGAGTACTTGCTAGGGATTGCTACTCGTCGTCGGTTGCGCTTGCAGCGTTCACGGTTTTTGTCACATAGTCTACCATATTCTCAACGGTGGCGATGCACTGAGACCTCATGCAAGGTTGTTGTCATGTAGTAATGCGTTGGTTTCCCCTCCAGTGCCGCTGTGCTCTGATACCAAGTGTTACGCCTAGCGGAACATGTTGGTTTTTTGCACATCTCTGATTGTGCTCCGTTGTGTCCTCTTGGCTTGTGTACATCGGCGCGCAGATGACCAACGACAAGACTCAAAGCTGCTGGAGTGTCATCCGGTGGAGCCAACGCACGCTGAGGCCTACATGCAATTTGCTGGAGCCTCTTCCCTCCGCCAACGTGCTCACCTCCATCGACAGGCCTCCTCGGCAGTCGTGCTGCCGGCGGTCATTGCATTTGCAGATGTTGTCTGCATGCGTCTAGTGCTGGATCTGACAGCACCATTGCATCTGCAGTATCATGCTCTGCTTAAGGTCCAAGTATCATGTTAATTTGGCACTGTTGTCACCGGGGACCAGTGTAGGTGTTGCCTGGGTTTAGGCGGCCATAACTACTCGCTGCATATTTTTAGGGCAATTCTGACCGCACGACTGTGTTTGGAGTGTGCCTATTATGATACGGTCCAGTGTTCAGGCAAAACGAATGACACCTGGGTTTTGGGCTGTTGACTGTCTGGTAGGGCTCACCGAGAAAACCCTACCCACCAGAAAATAGGTTGTTTTTGTGATTGGCTTAGAAAATGAGTAACAAGCTCTACAGAGCTGGGGGGGGCTAGAACTTGGAGGGGTCTCCCATTGTTGATCATTTCTCAGTTGCTTGTCAATCAGTTCCAGTTTTCAGCTATTGTTTGGCGCGCGCATTTCTAAACAAAAACACCAAAGATTTCAGACTTGGACATTGGTGCAGCATACGGAGGGGGCAGCCTAAGAAACGAGCATGGGTTCCCGCATGTTACATCACCGATGCTGCTGCCCCAACCCAGTGCACTAGGTTTTCTTGCTTGGTATGAGAGCCAGAGCGTAGCAGAAGCAACAAAACTGAGCAGACGCAATGCGTACAGGTCCTAGTTAACACTGGCAGTCCCCCATACGCGCCCGTGTAGGGAAAACTCTGCCGGATTTCTTCTGACAGAGTTAGCATCGCCGGGTGACGTCGTCAAAACACTATGGACGCTGGGAAATACTCCCGAAATTTCTGGCGCAGCTGCAGATTCAACGCCAACGGGAGACGGTGACTTCAATCCTTGGTCCCACTCTTGGTGCTGGCCACAGGCTAAAGGACTTTGAGACCCCGTCCCTACCGCTTCATGTTGGCGAGCAGTTTTGGAGCTGGGAGCTTAGCTTCTGCATCTTAGCACAAAGCGAGGGCTTGTGCTAGTACTATACTCTTCCGTACGACTCCTCCCAGGCCAACACGCTGCATGATGTTGGTTGCGCTATATGTGTCCTCTTTCCAGACATCCCTCTAGCGTCACGTCGGGCCATCGAGCCCTTCCTCGATGACTTCACCACTGGTGGGACTCCAGACTCTGCAGCTGCATGGCACATCCTCACACATCCCCATCGCCTATCCAGCAAGGCTGAGACCAGCCGTATGCTTCGGGAGTTCAACTCTCTGTGCATGAGGGAGACCGAGATGGTCACCTCCTACTGGCATCGGGTGCAGGACATCCCCCATCGCATGGAAGATTCTGCTCCAACCCCTAAATCCGCGCTCCTAACCATCAAGCGCAACCCGTGCCACCGACCCATTCGTCGGCGTCTTCGTCCATTACACCAAGGACTTCCTCTCCATGATGGCGAAGTGGAAGTCCTGGGTACTCTCATGCCCTGGACATATGAGTTGTTTCTTAGGATTGAGGAGGCTCATCTGGAGTCACGCATCTAGTGCACAGAGGCCCTTGCCTCCCCTACCGTCACCTCCATGGCCGTCGCCTCCCCCACAGTAGCTACATCCGCCAGCTCCTTGTCGTCAGGGAAGAAGAAGCGTAGGGGCAAGAAGGGCAAGGGTCAACAGCAGCAACGGACCAGGTCCAGTGGTGGTGGCTTGTTCTGCCACAACTACGGCCAGCCAGGATACGGGTGGTACATGTGACCGCTCCCGACGGACGAGGCGCGTGTCATTGCCACCATGTCACCAGCGTGAGCGCCGTATCGCCTCTGCCGCCGTAGCTGTTGCTGGTCCTAATGCCTCCACCACGTCCAACAACTCCACTCCTCTGACAGCCGCACCGGTCCCGATGTCACTAGCTCTGTAGAAGCACCATTCGCAGTCGTTTGTGCCTCCCTTTCCATCACTGGTGCAATCCTCCTCCCTTTTCGGGCGTTGTCACACCGCACTCGCTCTACACTCTCGTACTGTCCACTTGTGAGCGTGAGCTGGAGCAATTCACTACGCTTTAGCTTGGTCTGCCTCGCCCTCCCCCCTGGGAAGTGTGAATTGTGTCACCTCCTGTTTGCTTGCCCTTCCCTACATAACTGAGACTAAGACGCGGTCGTGTCCTGCTTCCTCATGTGCATCATCAACTCCCCTGCCCTCTTCTCTTTTCCCTTTCTAGGATGACGTCGCATGGCTTGATGATTGGCAGTCTCGGTTCGCGCCTCCATCCACCGCGTCCGCATCTCTTGCTTGCACTCTCGGTTAGCGCCTCCGTCCACTGGGTCCGCGTCTCTTGCTCACTCCAGTCCAAGACCTTGTCAAGAACTGGACCATCGAATCCGGGGCCACATATCACATGACGGCCTCTTGCGAGGCCTTCAGTATGCTTGGTCCTGTTCGCGATGTGTCCGGTGTCTGGACAACCTCCGGATAGGTGTTACCTTCCCGCAGCGTCAGCGTCGTTCGTTTTCGTGGTCGCGCCAGTGATGTCTTTGTGGCCAATTTTCTCTTCGTCCGAGGTCTTGAGCTCAGCCTCCTGACCGTCTCTCCCCTTCATAGCATGAGCATGGACATTCTACATTCACGTGGCATTGGCACTATGTTGTTGCATTCGTCCTATCTTGTCGTTCTCCACGCCACCGCCCATGGCAACCTATGGCACGTGCCTCGTCTGTCCTCCCTTTTCTCCATCCCCTCCCCGTTGGCCGCCACAAGCCATGTGTTTGTTACTAGCATGCTCTCTCTGCAGCACATACATCTCGTGCACCGCCGCCTTTGCCACGTCCACTCTGCTGCCGTAGATAGCATGCTCCATACCCAGTCGGCCAAGGGCCTTGACCCGGCCTCCTTCCCTTGGCTGTGTCCCACCTAGTACATTGATTGTGCTGAGGGCAAATGCACTGGTCCACATACCTCCAGTCTTCCTCCTGTGTGTCCGCCCCTTTGGACTTCGTTCACTCCGATGTCATGGGTCCTCATCTTACGGAGTCAATCCGGGTGCATAGATTTTATGTCCTCACCTACAGTGACGACTCCTCTCGCAACCGCTTGGTCTTCTGCTTTGGCGGAAGAGCGATGTCGCTCCTCTAGCTTATCCATGCAAAGCGCGAGTGAGTCTGATCTCTTCGCCGCTTTTTCTCTGAACGCGGTGACGAGTACATGGGAGGGACCACGACCTTCCTCGCCTCCCGCGACATCCATCACAAGACATCGGCGCCTTACACACCAGCCCAGAATTGCGTCTCCAAGTGATGGAACCGAACCATGGCCGACGTCGTCCACTCCATGCGGGTGGAGTCTAGCCTTACATGATTTGGGCCTGAAACCGGATTCCTCACGGATCCCTTCCCCGCCAGTCCATGCCGTACAAGCAGAAGTGCGCTCAGTAGGTTGACCTCCGTCCTGCTCGCGTCTGGGGTCGCGTGGCCATTGTGTGGCTGCCCGCACCACAGCAGGGTGGGAAGCTCGTCTCTCGAGGGCGTTCTTGTAGCTCCCTTTGTGTGTCTTGTCAGTCCAAAGCCTGGCGCTTCTGGGATCCCTCCCGACACTACATCCTTGAGTAATGCAATGGCCTCTTCTTTGAGGAGCTATTTCCTCACTAGCTCGTTCATCCCGACTTGTTGATGTTCCTTTTGCCGTGTAGGGAGACGTGAGTCCGTCCTCCGTCCTGCCGCTTTCGGGCGGCACATCACCTGCGTCCACTGGTGCTTCAAGGCCTACAACTCCAGTCGTATCCGCTGGCCCCTCCGGGCCGGCAGCTCCAATAGTGTTCGCCAAACCCTCTGGGCCGACACCTCTAGTCATGTCAACAGGCTCCTCCGAGCCGGCAGCCCTAGTCGCATCCGCTGGCCCTTTCGGGCCGGTAGCTCCAGTCGTGTCTGCCAACCCTCCAGGCCGGCAGCTCCAGCCGTGTCCACTGGCCCCACCAGGCCGGCAACCATAGTTGCATCCGCTGGCCCCTCCGGGCCGACAGCTCCACTCGCGTCCGCTGATCCCTCCAGGCCGACAGACGGGTCTGCATCCGCTGGTCATTCGAGGCCGGCAGCCACGTCCGTATCCACTGGTCCCTCCGGGCCGGTAGCTGCGCCCGCGTCCGCTGGTCCCTCCGTGCCAACAGCCCCGTCTGCCTCTGCCAGCTCCTCGAACTTGCCTCCGGCTGCACCCTATGTGCTGTCTCCTACTCTACGGCGCTACATGCGTGGCCGAGGCGACTGCCTCCGACCTAGGTTATAAGTGAGCGCGTAGACCGCCACACCACGCCATGTGGTGCCTCAGGCCCCCGTTGCCCCAAGTGTGTTGTTCACTCCTACAATCGTGAGTGGGGACCTTGGCACCAAGGCCCTTGGCCTAACCACTATGGCCATCATTGTAGACCTCCACCCGGATTCCACACTGGGCTACGCCATACTCCACGAGGAGCACCGGCATGCCATCATGGCCACACTCACACGCATCCCACCTGGAGCTCGAGACGCACATGCTCTGGTAGGTCGCTCATCGGCACGCCTGGAGGACCCAGCCACCCTACGTGAGGCTCGAGCTTCTCCCAAGGCCGCACCGTGGGATGCTGCATGCGTCAACGAGCTTGCTGCTATGCGGCAACATCACGTGTTTGACCTCGCCGATCTCCCTCCAGGTCGGATGGCTATCGGTGCCAAATGTGTCTTCCGACACAAATGGAAGCCGGATGGGTCTTTAGACATGTACAAGACCCACCTCACAGGGGTTTGCTCAGGTCCGTGGGGTCGATTACGACCAGATATTTGTTCCAGTTGCCGGGTTCTCCACCAGTCGGGCGCTCTTTAGCTTGGATGCATAGCAGGGGTGGGAGCTGCATCAGATAGACGTAAGTAACGCTTTCCTCCATGGCTTGGTGGAGGGCGATGAGCTCTACATGGTGCAGCCTCTAGCCTTTGACAATGGCACTAGGAAGGTTTGGCGGCTACAAAACGCCCTCTATGGCCTGAAGCACTCGCCTCGGTGCTGGAATCAGAATATTATTCGCACGCTAATCCGCTGCGGCCTCCTTTGCAACACTGCCGACTCCGTACTATTCATTAGCCGGCGAGGCCAGACCTTCACTGTTGTCCTGGTCTACATCGTCGACCTCCTCATTGCCTCGCCGATCACAACTGCCATTCAGCGTGTGAAGGAACTGCAGCACACTGCTACCAAATGAAGGATCTCAAGTTTGCCCGAGTCTTTCTAGGCATGGAGCTCGAACATGATCGCTCCCAAGGCATGCTGCACGTCCACTAGGCTACCTACGTACGGAATCTGTCGGCTCGCTTCGCCAAGGACCAACCCCTCGTGCCAAGCGCACCCTCACCCATGTCACCCGATGGCCAGGGGAAGTTAAAAAACCCTAACCCAGTCGTTGTGGGGGAGCCAGTTGACGTGACCACGTATCTGCTAGTCATCAAGTCAGTGATGTTCTTGGCGACGGCGACGCACCCAAACATCGTGTTTGCCATCAACCTCCTGGCTCAGTTCTCCCAAGAGTGACGTCGCCTCCACTTTGAGGCCGCGATCCGCAAACTGCGCTATGATGTCTCGACTCCACGACAAGGTCTCATGTTCCACCAAGATCTGTTGTCGTAGAAGGCCACATCGACAGTGACTAGGCCGGCAGTCTGGACGGTAAGAGCCGCACAGGCTAGCTCTTCTAATCGGCGGCACGGCTGTGTCCTGGCCTAGTGGCAAGAAGGAGTGTATTGCACGTAGCACTGTTGAGGCTGAGTACGTGGCCCTTGACTGAGGCACATGTGAGAGCGTGTGGTTGCGTCGTCTGTTGTCCGAGTTGCGTTTGTCCGTCACGTCTATCATATTGTATTGTGACAATAAGAGTGCCATGGCCATCGCCGACAATGAAGGCGTGTATCACACACACACAATGTACATCAATGTCGAGTATCAATATGTGAGTCTGTTGTTGCCTGACGGCAGCGTCATAATGGTGAGGGTTGATACAGCACTGCAACTGGTTGACATCTTGACCAAGGCACTGAAGCGTGACTCGTTCAAGAAGGCTGTGAGTTCGGTCGGCATGCATCCTTGAGTTACACTCTTTATCCGTGCCTGGGTCTCTGCCTGTCTTGGGGGAGTCTGTCTATTGAATGTGTCACTTCCTACCCATGTGTGCCTGTGAGTCTTGGGGGAGTCTCGGTTTTTTGTGTATCTCTCATTGTTCTATATTGTGTCCTCCCAGCTTGTGTACATTGGCGTGCAGATGACTGACGATGAGACTTGACATTTCTGGAGTGTTGTCCGGTAGAGCCGACACACGTTGAGGCCTACAAGCAGTTTGATACAGCCTCCTCCTTTCGGTGACGTGCTCAGCTCCATCGGCAGGCCTCCTCAACAGTTGTGCCGCCGGCGGTCACTGCCACTGCAGATGATGTCTGCATGCGTCCAGTGCTGGATCTAACTACACCGTTGCGTCTATAGCGTCATGCTCTGCTTAGGGTCAAAGTCTCATGTTAATCTGGCACTATTGTTACCGGAGAGTAGTGTAGGAGTTATGGGCGCCTAGACCCAAGAAACACCTTGGGTCTAGGCGGCCATAACTCCTCGCTGCTAGTTTTCTAGGTGATTCTGACTCCACGACTACATTTGTAGCTGGTGTGTTATGGTATGGTCCGATTTTCAGGCAAAACAGACGACGCCCGGGTTTTGGGCTATCGGCTCTCTGGTAGGGCTCACCGAGAAAACCCTGCTTGCCAGAAAATAGGTCATTTTTCTAATGGGCAAAACTATGTGAGATGCCTAGTTTGACCCCACCTTTGACGCAGGGTCACGTCGGCCTTTTTTCATCCTTCCGCGATTGTGTGCGAGGTCCTCATATAGCGGAAAAGGCTTGTTGTCGAAGCGCCATGTAATCGGATGCCTCACTGCCACCTGTAGATTGCTATGGTGGCGCAAAACTGCTAAATCATAAAACCTTGTCGACTTGTCATATAGGCAAGGAATGGTGCTTACAGTATTCACGGAAGTCTTACTATCCCCCTGGATGCGAGGTATTGAGGCGCAATGAAAACAAGTATTTCTACTTAACCTCCGAATCGATGAATCATAAGCCATCGAGGTGCATACGGACGAATGATGTGTGAAACCTACGCAGGGCATTTCAGGTCTTCTGCAATTGGCAAGAACCAATGTCGTTAAACGCATTGCAAGTAACCGCTTCAAAACTATTTACGCCATTGATGTATCTCGCGGGTGTGTCATTTGTGGAAAGAAAGTTTGTTCACAAGAAACTTCATTGAACCTGCTGAGAAAACAGAAAGGTCTCCATTGATCAGTGTCGTTGTCTACTTGGTCTCTAGAACAATACAAATGAGACTGGTTTCCAACAATACCAAGCCCTCACATACGTGCAACTTGAAAATAGGCATAAACTAGACATAAAAGTCCGAAGTCGAAATTTATAACTTACTGGCAATAGAAACAAATGCCTACCATTGTCGCAATCTGGACCCGTCACTGTGCGTCTATGTGAGTCACAAACCAAGCAGTTTGTGTTGAAGTTCGTTGGCCACTCACAACTCTATGACCTCTTGTCTCCCACAATCTGCACACACATGTATAGATTAAATGACAACGGCCTCACTTGCAATGCGTAAGACGTGCCCGTGCTGACTGGAGCCTTTGACATCATCAAGCTGCTGCTGGACCCAAGAGTGCCCTTTGGTACAGACATGGATATTGCATGACTTTCTATTCTCACCGCCATGCCCTACATCTTGTTTCTCTTCCCTTGAGTGTTCTGGGGGAGCTGTATATTTCCCGGGTGGTGACCCTTAGGGGGCCACCATGCCGGTTTTGGCCAAGCACTGGTGAGTAGCTGCCCTCGAATTATTCCGAGTGGTTGGGCTCGACCCCCGGGTGGCGGCATTTGCCCACCCGAGCGTGATGCTCGGTGTGGGTGTGTGCTTACCAGTGCCTAGCTCTCTCGCTCCCCTTCCTCGCTCTTGTCTTGGTTGAGTGAAAAGCTTCTCAGGCAAGTTTACCGCATCCATGGCGTGTCTTGCCCCCTATTGCTCTCACCCGTCCCGTCTCACATAGCTTCACGAGGAAACTACCTAGCAAATGCTGGTATCAGAGTAGTAGGGGGCGACCCTTGCACCCTGGGAGTCCTGGAACTGTGATCGAGACATCTAGGATTTCTCGGCAACCCCGCGATGCTCTACCACTGCCCATTCTTGCCGGGCCCGTCGTCTCTTCGTCGCTGCTCATTCGCTTGCCTACGTGTGGCACTTCTCCTGCCACTCGTCAACAGGCACGTGCTCCTCTCCCTTGCACGGGTCTTCCCTGACTTCTGCTACAGCAATCTCCTCAGTTTTTCACATCTCTTTTGGGCCGCCGCAGGCACTTCACTATCTCCCTACACACGAGGTTATAGTTCTTCTACCACAGCACAGAGCGTGGCACTCTTGCTACGTGGCACTCTTGCCACAACCGACCACAACCCACCACAACAGTCATCCTTGACCACCGCTGCCCCTACAGTAACACCACCAGCATCTCCATCTTCATATGTTCACGAAAGCGAGCTTAAGGAAATCTTTTGCCTGCACCCACTGCCCCTTTTGGGGCAAAGGTACGTGCCTCTCATCCAAGACCTCAGTGTGGGCCTAACTCTCCGGCACTCCCTATTGTACCCACTGGTATCTCTTGCTTGCATCTTAGTACAGCTAACTCTTTGTAGCATCTAACTCACTATACCGAATTCATTCCAAGGTTCTACATCACACCGCTCTCACACAGCAAGGGATCCAGTATTGAGGGTTGTACCCTCAGTGTGTCAGCATCTCTCTTGGCTGTGCCAGCAGCCCGAGCTTTCTCACCCTGGATTCTCCTCCTCTAGACAGTCCTTCGGAGGAGTAGCTTTACTCTCCACGCACAGCCGCTCTGTGCACAGATCCTGGGTGGGAGGATCCGAGGGTTTTTGACAAACCTCTACCCACAGACAACGACACGCCACTATGGTTTTGCATGCTTGATAGCGCATACTAGCATGAGGAGCTTGCTGCATTTGACAAGAGCGAACGTTAGGAGCGTGAGGCGGAAATGAATCGCTAAGTCTACACGTCGGACAACCTACCTCTGTCATCGCCCCTGTCTCCAAGGATGCAACCTCCTCGTACCTCTCAGACGTCCAACACCTCCTCGGTAGCTGCACCCTCTCCTACCCATTCTATTGCAATCGCTGCAACACCAGGGCCATCAACGACACCCGAATTGGCTGGCGTCATTCCTGTCCTGCCCCTTCACACGGACTCCATTGGCTTAGCTAGAGCCATTCTTGACGCAGGTGCTGGTGCCACAGCCACCTTTGCAGCCACGGCCAGAGCCTGCCGTACCCCGACAATAACGGCCGTTGGTTGTGCAGCTGAGGCCTACGCACACGCTTCAGATTCTCTCATCTTGGTTGCAGCTGCTGTCGCATGCATTGCCACACATGTCACAGTAGCATCCGCCTCTTTTGCCACATCAGCTTCCACTATAGCAAACACCACATCCAGTACTATTGGATCCATTTGGGCATCTATTGCCTCAGTAGTGGTGACTCCCACCGGCGCTCCACGAGACACCACACCACACATCACCACTAGTGTTCTCGTGGCATCAGCTTCAGCTGCTGTTGTCGGAGCCACAGTTGCGGGGTTCTTGTGCCTCACTGTGGTGTTCCTATTCTCTTCAGCTGCCACCGTGGTTCCTCCGCTCTTCATTCTTCTTCCGCACCACTAGCACGGTGATCACTGCATAGCATTGCACTGCGTCGCACTCCTCTCCCTCTCATTCCTCTAGACCCCATTTGTCTGCATTCTTGATTGCCTCCTCTCATCATGCCTTGGCCGGAGGACACCATAGAGGCCCTTTAGGCCGCTCTTAGTGAGGTGCAAGCAAAGCGTTCTAAGGTTGAAGATGAGCTTCATCAAGGTCGGGAAGCACAGCATGAACTAGCGGCTGCAGTGGCTACATTAGACATGGACCGTCTTCGCACCATTCTGGGTCTTGCTGCAATCCTTCCCTGTGCAGGGTCAGGCTCGGCGGAATCATCGGCTCCCCCCAGTGGTAATGTTGCGAGCTCCTCATCTCCCGCTCTCTTAGCAGTAGCATTCGCCCACGCCCTTCTTCTTGCTAGGACTTTGAAATGCCATCACCACAGTTTACGTCCAAACTCACCTTCACATCCTGGGAGACGCGCTTCGGTGCGTGGGCCGAGGGTGAGCTACTTTGGGAGAATTACTCCCCTGCCAAGCTGCCAATCGTGCCTCACCTCGCTGAGGCTGCTTGTGTAATACGAACCCTCATCAACGAAGGACCCAAGAATCTCCTTGATGACACTGGTACGTACAATGCAGACTCCTCCCGCGACACCCTTGCTGATCCCGTCGGTGCATATGCACTCATATTCCGTCGCAAAACAGTGACTGGGCATGTTGCCCAGAGTGCCCTCTCTGTCCAATTCAACACCTGCAAATGCAGGCGGGCGAGACGCCAGAAGAGTTTTTGGCACGTAGTTTGCGTTTGCTGAGGGATCTTGGCCTGGCAGCTCCTGGTCCCCTCTCCGTCTGGCTCTCTATCGTTGATGGCCTCATTCTTGAGCTGTCTGACCTCTATCTCCATGTCTCTCAGGCAAAACTCAAGCGCCTTACCTCTGCACCCGTCCCTCTTGACTGTCCACCCGGGATCGGTCCTCTCTTTGACTTTGCTGCCTCACGTCTCATCGAGTGGTGGAACGCCCTATAGAACAAGCGCATGCATCACGCTGCTCTCGCTGCTGTTGCTACCTCCTCCTCCTCTGCCGTAGAAACTTCCACTCCCTCCTCCTCTCACGCTGCCGATCATCCCACTCAGGCTACTTCTCGTGGGGGGGAGGTGGCTCCGGCCGTGGTGGTGGTTGTGGGGGTAAGGGGCATGGGGATGGCCGCGGTGGCAAGAACTCCGCCCCCGCCACTGTCGAGGTCACCTGCTGGAACAGTGGCGCCACCGGCCACTCTGCACCCAAGTTCCCGGCCCCACGTGACAATGCGCATCTTGCATCCTCTATGTACACTCATTGGGCCCGCACGGGTGTTACCGCCTCCTCCACCGCTGCCTCCATAACTATTGCGTCCTCTTCATCCTCCTCCTTTGCCTCAGCACTCTCCACCACTCTTGCTCCTCTCCAACCGACGCCACCTACTCCCAGCCCTTGGAGTTGGATCCTCCACCTTCTGGCCCTCCATACTACGGTCCTCCACCCTCTCACTACTCTGTCCTCCACTTGCCTCCTGACGATGGGCAGTTCTCCAACCGCTCCTCCGACCACTCCTCGGACCGCTCCTCTGATCACAGTGACGAGGAGCGTACTCTTGAGCGTCGGCTGGCGGAAAATTTTCACCTTTGCTCTCAAGGAGGTGAGAGTGTGAGTGGCCAGTCCCATGTGTCTGTCTCTGAGTCTGATGTTACTCTTCGTGGTGGTCCTTTTGGTAGTGTTCAAGAGGACTTGCCTGATGATCGTGCTTGGATTGAGCATTGGCAGTCTCACACGTTCCCCACTCGTCTAGGTGGTCTATCCTCCCTCTCTCCACGTGGCACCGTTGCTGTCTGTCTTGTCCTCCCGTCCACTCGTACATCACCTGGTCTCTGGATCATTGAATCCGGGGCCACACATTACATGACCTCCAGTCGGACGTTGTTTGTGTCGCTTGGGCTCGTTCAGTCTGTCCATTCTGTGCGCACTGGCTCCGGTCAACTTCTCCCTGTCCAAGGTGTTGGTGTCGTCCGTTTTGTTGGTCCTAGTGGCACTGTCCACTTGCCCGACATGCTGTATGTACCCAACCTTGAAGTCAGTCTTCTCTCTGCGACCACTCCATCTGTGACTTGGCCTCTATCTTCCTCCGCTCTTCTGGTAGTTTTGGTCTTTGTGGTGTGCACTGTGATCATCTGTTTTGTGTCCCCCTCATGCTGCCCTCATCTTTCGCTGCATCTGCTTTTGTTCATGTCGCTCCCTCGCTATCGCCTGATCACATTGATCTCCTGCATCGTTGCCTCTATCACATTCACACTGCCGCCATCCAGCGCCTTCCCCGCCTTTGCCCAGCCCACGGCCTTTATCCTGTCACATTTGCACCACCCTACACGTCCTCCTGCCTTGACTGCGCCAGTGGCAAAATGCACCACGCCCCGTTCTTTTCTGTTGAAACCACTACCTCTCACCCTCTTGACCTCATCCATGCTGATGTCATGGGTCCTTTGCCCCAGGACTTCCTTTGTGGCCTCGGCTGCTATGTCCTATGTTTGACTGATGACTACTCCCGCTACTGCTTGGTCTTTGCCCTTTGCCACAAAAGCGATGTCACTGAGGTCCTTGAGTCCTGGCTTCCGCAGGCTGAACGTGCCTGTCTCCGGCCCTTGCGTGTTTTTTGCAGCGACCGCATCGGTGAGTTCTTTGATCCTACCTCTCACTTCCTTGAATCTTGTGGCATTTGGCTTGAATCATCTGCCCCTTACACCCCTCAATAGAATACTGTGTCCAAGAGGTGGAACCGCACACTTGCTGATGGTGTCCACTCCCTCCTCTCCATCTCCGGACAGTTCCCTTTGTTTGCCTTTGAAGCCATGTCGTACATGACTTGGGCCTAGAATCGCGTCCCTCATGGCCCACTTCCCCACTCTGTCACGCCTTTTGAACGGTGGACAGGATAGCGTGCTGACCTCCGCCTTGCCCGTGTCTGGAGGTGTCTTGCCTGGGTGTGGGTCCTCGCGAATCAACGTGATGGTAAACTGTCTCCTCGTGGTCGCCTGTGCGTCTTTCTGGGCGTCTCCCTGTTCGCCAAAGCGTGGCACTTCTGGGATCCCTCCCGGTGTCCTGTAGTTGAGTCTCGTGACGCGCTCTTCTCTCAATACCTGTTTGAGCACGACACCTTTTGCTTTGGCAGGTCGCTCTCTCCGCCCTCTCGGGGTGGGGGTGGTCCTCTACCCTCTGGGCCTCCTGTTCTCCCCACTAGGCGCTCCTTGACTCCCTCTCTCTTGGAGGAGAGTAGTTTCCCCTGGGTTCCTCTCCCTCCTTGGGTTCTCCTCCCTCAGCCTCTACGACTCTTTTTGACTCACCTCCGTCCATGCGGTCCCCTGACTCTTCTCACGTTGTCTCACTTGATCCCCCTACTCCCTCGCCATCTGCCTCGTCCACTACTTCTACGCCTGGTGCCACGCCCGCGCCGCCTCCTGACCTCTCAGAGCCCTCTCATCCCACTGACTCTCTCTCCCCCACTGTGCAGCCACGTCATACTGCCTCCTTTTCTATCCCATCAGTCTCACCCTACACTCGTAGTGGGCATCTGCGGGCACTTCCATCTCAATCTCACCCAGCTATCTCTGGTGACTCTGATCTCCGTGCTCTTGGCCTTGTTACCTCAACACAGTCTACAACGGCCTCTGTCATACACCCCAGTACCACACTTGGCTACTCTCGTGTCGAGCAAGCGTTTTAATCAGCTCAATCCTGATCTGTGGCTGGGTATGTTGCCTCGTGCTTTGCTACCGCTGGTCTTTCTCCCCTTCCTCCCCAACCGTTGACTGTGCAGGCAGCCCGCACGGCTTCTGACTCCTCTTTGTGGGAGCAGGCCACAAAAGCCGAGCTCGACACACTATTTGAGCTCGGTGTGTACGAGCTCGTCGACCTCTCAGAGGGTCGCAAGGTAGTTTCTGCCAAGTGGGTGTACCGTCGCAAGCTGAACCCTGATAACACAGTTGAATGGTACAAGGCTCGTCTCACTACCGAAGGATTCTCTCAGATCCTTGGTGTTGACTTTGACGAGACCTTTGCCCCAGTTGGCCGCTACACCACAGCCAGGGCTGTTCTTAGCCTGGTCGCTTAGCACGACTGGGAGCTTGAGCAGAAGGATGTCAATTAGGCCTTCCTCCATGGAAAGTTCGACGAGGACATCTATATGGTGCAGCCGCCCGACTTCTCGAATGGAACAAGCAGGGTGTGGTGTTTGTGCAAGGCTCTCTATGGCCTGAAACAGTCCCCACGCTGTTGGAACCAAGAGATCACACCTGCCCTTGAAAGAGGGGGGCATCGAAGGAGCGTTGTGGATCCCGCGTTATTCCTCAGTGCTCCCACCAAGCCACTTGTCGTCATTCTTGTCTACGTGGACAATCTCCTCATCGCCTCTCCCAACGCCGCATCTATTGTGGCTGCAAAGGCTCTGCTCTAGGCGACGAACAAGATAAAGGACCTTGGCCCAGCTGGTGCCTTTCTGGGAATGGAGTTGAAGCGTGATCGTGGACGTCGCACCTTGAATGTTCACCAAGCTGCATATGTACGGAATCTGGGGGAGCTCTTTGCCCCGCTCCTAACATCAGTCCCCACGGCATCCACACCCATGACACCCACTGGTCTGTCCCTATTGAAGTCACTGGAGCTGTCGAAGCTGGGGGAGACGGTCGATGTGACCGACTACCTCCGGGTCATTGGCTGCATGATGTACCTTGCAATGACCACACGTGTTGATGTGGCATTTGCTGTGAACTTCCTGTCCCACTTCTCTCACTACCCCCGCGAGCGTCATCTCAAGGCAGCATTGCGGGTGGTGTGCTACACCCTATCCACCCACTGTGTTGGACTGTGTTTTTGTGTGAAGCCCTTGGTTGGATGGCTTCATAGACAGTGATTGGACACATGATTCTGACGCTCGTAGCCGAAGATGACACATCTTCCTGGTTGGTGGCACTGCAGTCTCAAGGACAATTGGCAAGCAAAGGTGTGTAGCTCGTAGTACCGTTGAGGCTGAGTATGTTGCTCTTGGTGCAGGTACGTGTGAGGCTGTCTGGTTGTGTCTTCTACTGCAACAGTTTTGTGTTCCCATCCGTTGCATCACTCTTTGCTGTGAAAACCAGAGCACAAAGGCCATTGCCGAAAACAGTGACATGCATCACTCGTACACCAAACACATCAATGTGGAGCACCATTTTCTTCATGAGTGCATTGTTGCTGGCATCGTCCAGGTTGCTTGGGTGGACACACGTTCTCAGAGAGTTGATCTTCTCACCAAGGCCCTCATCCAAAATGTGTTCAAAAGTGTTGTTCACTCTATTGGTCACACCTGTCTGCATGATCCGGGTTGACTGACTGTGGTGTGCATCTGGTTATCTTGTCTTGGGGTTCTCTCACGTGTGTTAATTGCTTGCCTACGGGTCATGGGGGAGTGTTGAAGTTTGTTGGCCACTCACAACTCTATGACCTCTCGTCTCTCACATTCTGCATTCACATGTATAGGTTTAATGACAATGGCCTCACCTGGGGATGCGTGAGACGTGCCTGCGCTGACAGGAGCCTCTAACGTCATCAAGCTGCTGCTGGACTTTCTATGATTGAGGACCGAGGAGTGCCCTTTGGCACGAACATGGCTATTGCATGACTTTCTATGATCTTGTGATGCGGTAGATGCTAGGGTTCGTAAATTCTCACTACCGTGCCCCGCATCTTGTTTTTCTTGCCTTGAGTGTTCTGGGGGAGCTGTGTATTTCCCAGGTGGTGATCCTTAGGGGGCCACCGTGCCGGTTTTGGCCGAGCACTAGTGAGTAACCGCCCTCGGATTATTCCGAGTGGTCGGGCTCGACCCCCGGGTGGCGGCACTCGTCCACCCGAGTGTGATGCTCAGTGTGGGTGTGTGGTCACCGGTGTGTAGCTCGCTCGCTTCCCTTCCTTGCTCTTGTCTTGGTTGTGTGAAAAGCTTCTCATGCAATGTTTGCGCATCCATGGCGTGTCTTGCGCCCCATTGCTCTCACCCGCCTCGTCTCACACAGCTTAACGAGGAAACTCCTTAGCAACTACAGTTGGCATCTAGTTGTCCTTTTCTGATTAGCTTAGAAACTGAGTAACAAGCTGTACACAACTGGGAGGGAGCTAGAACTTGGAGGGGTCTCCCATTGTTGATCATTTCTCATTTGCTAATCAGTTAGTTCCAGTTTTCAGGTGTTGTCTGACACTTATTCTGGCACACGCGTTTATGAGTGACAGCACCAGAGCTCTCAGACTCTGGTGCAACATATTGAGGGGGCAGCCTAAGCAAGGAGTATGGGTTCTTGCAAGCTGCATCAACAACGCTGCTATCCAAACCAGCTGCACTACGTTTTCTAGCTGAACGTAGGTGGTTAACAGGGATGAGGTGTGGGACAAAAGTGTTGTTGTGTGTGTCATACATGGCTTACGGTGACCCCTTAGCTCATTTCCAGCCACGTGCAGATCCCTGAGACTTGCAACGGTGGTAGAAGACCGGCGGCCGGCGGTGACGGGCACCGAGAAGACTATCATATTTTTTGGATCCATGCTGTGGGACAGCACACAGGCATGCAACCTATCAGGACATAGATCTCATCGATGCGGCCATTCTGGTTCAAACGGCCAAAACTGTGTTTTTTCCACTGTTTTGTCCTGCTAGAAAATAACGCCCTTGTGCACCGCGTGTGCGTGCATCCACTAGGTCCGTGACACTATTTAGGTTTTACAGGCCTCAGTTGTCATCTCTATGTGCACAATTCAGTATTTGCATCTTCTGACACTTGTAGTTGTGTCCCTAGCCAACCCCTTGTTGTTCTCACCTTCACCTGTGTGTGCTAGTGAGTTAACCGGTCGGCTTGTACTGCCATGCCAGCGACAGTAGTACTAGGAAGCTGTCTTTCATGCTATCAGAGGAGCAAGCCAGTGTTGGCACAGCTGCGTAGCAGAGGCGCAGCAATCGCAGTAGCAATGAGCGACCGCAGCCGTTACTTTGGGTAGCAGGAGGAGCAGCACCCCCTGTCTCGGCGAGAGGTCCTGGGAGGACCCACCACCATTCTGACCGTTTTCTTAATAAATCCGCGACACTTCTGAGGCCGTTCCGTGATAGCAGCAGCCGTGCCGCGGTAACTCCGCGGTGTTCCGTGGTGACAAGGTCTCCGTAGCGGACGCGGCAGCTCCGCGACTGCAACGGAACCCACCGACATTCCCGCAGATCTACCGCAGACGCACGTGGCATTCCAAAGTCGTCACCCCACGATGACGGTGCCGCGGCAGATCCGCGGTATTCTACGGATCTGCGACGTTCCACCACAGCAGCTCCGCGACGGTTCTCGAACACGCCAACAGTGCTCCACGGTGTGGCGTGGTCAAGAGTCTGTGGCAATTCCGCGGTGGTTCCGCGGATAGCCAATCGTGGCAGCCCTGCGGTGGTCACAGAACACATTGACAGAGGTGCCTCGGCGGTTTGCGGTACCCCGCCGTGTTTCGCACCGGCGCG
This sequence comes from Penium margaritaceum, assembly GCA_023375785.1. Taxonomy (NCBI): domain Eukaryota; kingdom Viridiplantae; phylum Streptophyta; class Zygnematophyceae; order Desmidiales; family Peniaceae; genus Penium; species Penium margaritaceum. Next base: position 38,485 of record SZWC01004198.1, read on the forward strand.
ACCGCGTCCAGCTCTAATTGATCCGTGGCAGTCCGCGGGCATTGCACGGTGAGGTATACCACGGAGGAGTTCTGTGGAGGTGTTCCACGGAGGCGTTCCGCGGAGGTGAGGTTCCGCGGTGAGGTGTTCCGCAACAAAAAATAAAGGGAAGGGGGAAGTGGCCGTCATGCGGAAGCTCACCCCCTCCAGCGCCGCCGCCGTTGCAGCTGCCAAGGGCAGCTCCGTCAACGCACAACGGCGACTGCCGCCATCGTCACCACAGTGGCAGGAGCAGCATCAGCACTTGTAGTAGCAGCGGCAGCAGCAGCAGCCGCAACAGCACCAACAGCAGCGGCTGCTGAGCCTGACGAAATTGGCGCGCCAGGTGAGCGCGCTGGCTCACCTATAGGCGGAGAGCCACAATACTTTGACGAGGCAGGTCATTGAGCTACAGGACCTGATCAGGGCCTTACTGCCTCACCAGCAGCAGTCCCAGCAGCAGCAGCAGCATCCGTCCACTGACCGGAGCAAGGATTACCTCGCTCACGACAGTAGTGTTGATGAGGTCGTAGAGAATCTCTCTGACTCTGGCAAGGAGGGCGAGGAAGAGCTGCTGCGAGCACGCCTCATTCGCCTGGAGGCACGCCGCAGAGCGCGTGAGGCCAGTGCGCCCTCCAGAGCACGAGCTCTAGCACCGACACCGGCCCGAGCTCATCCCACCGCCATTTGAGCTTTGAGGAGCTGGCTTTGCGAGCTCGCCTGGGTAAGGGGATTTCCTCCTTTATGCCCGGCCCCACAGTGGCTTCGGCCGTCGCTTTGCCGACGGTTAAGCCACCCAAATGGTTTGAGTTGGACCCGCCCGTCTTCCGGACTAGGAACAACTTCAAGTCCTGGGAGCCGCGCTTCTGCATGTGGGCCATGAGCGAGGGAGTCCTCACCTACTACCTCACTCCATACCAGGCGTCTGACCCTGCCTAGACACAGATGGCTGTCCGTGCCATTTCCGGTCTGATGAAAGCCGCCCTGGACTTCACCAAGGACTTTAGTCGGTTTCTTGGCGATCCGCTGACCAGCTCAAGAGCTGACCCTTGCGCGGCGTGGACACTGGCTGTCACTCTCTTTTTGAGGGTGCCACCTTGGCCCTGACGTCCCAGTGCCTCGCCGACTTCAACTCCCTCTGCAAGACTGCTCAGGAGTCTGCAGTTGACTACTGGCACCGGGCGATCCAGCTACACGAGGAGCTTGGAGATGATGCCCCGACGTAGCACTCCGCCCTCCAGATCATCCTTTACGGCATCCACCCCGACTACATGCGCGTCTTCAGCAACTTCGACCAGACCCTGATGCGTGAGATGGGGAGTGACGGGACCCTGCTGCGTTGGGCCACCCTCCACTTCTTGAGGTCGTCGGCATGGACGCAGCGAATTGCGCTCGTCGTAGCACCGCTTCAGTTGCAGTTGCCGCCACGTCCTCCTCCCCGCCGTCTACGACGACAGCGGCACTAGCTCAGGGGAAGAAGGACCAAAAATCATCAGCCGGTGGTTCTAGCGGTGGGACCCGCAGTGACACCAGCACAAGTACAAGCAACATCAGCTGTTGCAGCAGCGGCGGGAGCAACAGCAGCAGTGGTGGCAACACCGGCTCCGAAAGCATGACGGGTCGTCGGTTTGTGTGCTTCAACTAAGGGTGACCATCGCTACCCCGACTGCACTCGTCTAACCGGCCGCCCATTGGATTGGGCGAAGGTCATGCGCGGCCTATAGCAGATGCAGGAGGCATGCATGCACCATTCATCCGGTGCGATTGCCCGCTCGGCCGCCGCTACCACAGTCGCCCCAGAGCAGTCCATCGCCATAGCAGGCTCTTCCGCTGACCCTCACGACCAGGCGCTCACCGACCGCGATAGGACGGTCGCTGAGCTGCACCAACTTCTCGCCCTACGCTCATCTCAAGGAGATGCGAGTGTGTTGAATGGGTTGGAGGGTCCTTCTGCCTGTGGACTGTCTGTGTCGTTGCGTGATGATGCC
>SZWC01004198.1:60264-71053 GCA_023375785.1 Penium margaritaceum
CATCCAAATCATGGATTGCACACACTGACAATGTTGTGGGGAGATACCACCTCGGCAACAACCCCTCGGAAGAAATCATGTCTTATAGACATTTCACTTTTTTTTGTGGACCTGGACGGTTTTCACAGGAATGTATGGCTAATAGGTTGCAGGGACACTCCTTGCAAAGGGGGAGGAGGCACCACCATAACACCTTGCTGAACATGTACCACACGGAATGTGTGAAATTTTTGTTTGGATTCGCTCTTCCAAACTGGCAAGATGACATTGACAATGTATGTCCCGAAAGGTATCGACCATGTCGTACATACACAAGTGTGATGGAACCTTCCACAAAGGAATGCCAACATGTGTGTTGAATGTACAAAGGTTGTACGTGCCTCAATTTGGCAAGAGCCAAGGGATTGCGTAATCAACATGGGATGTTGTACAAAAATGACCACAACAACAAAAACCACACGTGTGTATGGTTCATTTTGTGCGAACGTAAATCAACAGTGTTGCGGATGAGAAGAGTTCACAACTGTGCTCTTGTGCATGCTTTTGTTGCATTGTTTGCATCATGAAGTACACGATGATCAAACATCTGTGAACAAAACAAGCCGGTTTGAAGCAAATGGGGAGGAATGTAGAGTAAGGACCATTTTAGGAATAAAAAATGTCTTCAAACATATTTGTGCTACTTCGGGGACTTGAGATTATGTTTGCGAGGACTCGACGTCTAGAGAATGATGAGGGGCTAGAGTCTAGTTTGACTCTAGCCCGCATAATAGCCATCTGCCGGATTTAAGGCAAGAGGAGTGCCGTGATGGAAGATCCATCGCGTCACTCCTCCTCCCCTCTAGTTGGCCGCTAGGGTCCATAAAATTCCTATTTTTCCACGTGGCATAGCCATGTTGAATAGGGTTTGTAGGATGCATGTTCGTAAAAATGCCCTATGACGACCTCATCCGTCTGTGCCATGGTTCGTCTCAGCCAAAATGGTTGAGGAGACCATTTGCGCCCCCTCCTTTGACCACATTTTTTGAGGGCCTATATTTTGGTTTAGAAGTTAGTCGCAAAACAGTCCACGGCTGTGACACCGTGAGACTATGTTGACTAGACCGCCGATCCCTCTAGAGCCACTATCCTCCATCCTGAACACCACATATCTGCCATGAAAACTGTTTACTATAGCGTCAATAACACTGGCAGGATGGAGAAGCGGGAATTCTCTAGAGGAACAATGCGTAGGATCATTGTCTAATTCAAAACATGGTGTTAGACTCACTTTAGAAACTCTCTTGTTTTGGACAATGCACATATAACCTATCTAGAGTCCCAGAAAATTCATCGGTGCACAAACTCCATGTTGCCTCCATGTTCCACAAATCCTTTTCAGAGTGAGTGTAAACTTGACGGGATGTGCTAGCCTCACCCATAGGGTGCAAGATCCAACTGGTAGTAGCGACAACCGAGGAGAGTTTGGTGTACACCTTCGAGTGTATCACTAAAAAACTGAGGAACACGTGTGGGAAAGTAGGAGCAAACTGTTCTTGTTTTTCAACTATCAACATCCAAGACAATGTATGCATGGTGTAACAATTTACTTGACCCAAGGTTGCTGAGCCGCGTGTGGATCCGTATGGGCCAGGGTTAAGCTTTATTATCTCATAATCACATAACTCATCTTCCCATTTTTCCAACATAAAAACAATCATATCCTTCCGTGGAAAAACAGCTGAGATACTAATGTTTTTTTTTTACTACCAAAGTGCGTTGCTGACAGCACCACAACCAGCAGTGAGGGGCACCCAAGTTGCCTTGGCTGGTAAAATCACATCGGGACGCCATTCCAAAGTAACCTCGGTCCTCAATGGTCCACAATTCATTGACCAACCGTTCCCCAAGGTGCGCTACAACCTTGTTGGGTGTTCTAGAGGTTTAACCTGCTCCATGGGAATGAATTGTTATCACCCGGTTTCTCCTCGTCCGGTCCAACTTCTGGCTGGTAACAATCAACTCAATTCTTCATGGATCGACCTTATTCTTGGGCTGATCTCCGATTTTTTCTCATGATTCCAAGCCCATACTTACATTTCATATTGAAGTAAGCCTCATTCCGTAATCAGTATTAATAAAATTGTTCAGCTTATGTTATCCTCCCTTTCGGAGCAAGCCATATAGGTAGCTTTTGGTACACCCAAAGGATGGCATTCACTTCACTAATGACAAATTTATGGACAGGCTCCCAAGGGTTGTGGCCGATGCAAGGGCCCACACCCTGCTTTGGTAACAGATCCGCTGGGAGGGTGTTGGGGAGTACGTCAACGAGGTCTGAATACCCCTTCCAAAGCCCGTTGAGCATCACAACAACCTTCCTCAGGCTCCATCTGCTCATGAGTCGCCGCACGTACTGCGTCAGGCACCACTTTCTCTGCTTTTTCAATTTCCCCTCCATGTTTTGCGCGAAGACAAAAACAAACCACTCATTTTTCTATCATGTACTAGAGCTACAACAAGTTCACCATCACGGAAACTGTTTCCTCTTCACAAAACAACAACTGCTGCATTGCTTCCTCCTTATAAATCTCCTCCTCGATGGCTTCTTCTTTGAACCATGTAAGCAAGGGATACTCCGTGTCTTCGTGCTTGACTGCGATAGCACTTGCCTCCTATTTGACAAAGAGGTTTTACTTGTGGAGTGTAGCGAGAGGGCCGGTTCGGCCCTCCCTCCTCGTTGAAGTGAGGGGTGGTTGCGCACCACCCCTCGCGTCAGCGAGGGCTGGCCGGCGGCCAGCACTTCGCTGGCCGCCGGCCAGCTCGCTGCCGGCCGGCTGGACGGCCGGCGGCCGGCCAAGGGACCGGCCGGCCACCGGCCGGCCAGCCACCAGCCGCCCATCGCGGCCTCAGCCCGATCGGCGGCTGAGAGGCCACGAGGGCCTCGAGGGCGAGGCCTCATGGCCTCGTGCCCTCGCCCCCCCTCGCCGTCCTTGCAAACGAGCAAGAGAGAACGAGGGATAGGGGGAGCGAGGGTGAGGTGAAATTCGCTGGCGCGAAATTGCCAGCGTGCCTCGCGCGCGACGATTTCGCGCCAAAACGACAAAATATGAATCGAAGTTCGTTTACGACGAACTTCGACATAAAATGAACAAAATAACTCGTGCGAACACACGAGTTCGAGGTAAAAACCCCTGGTTTGGATCCCAAAACCAGGGGTTTGGTTAAAAACGGAAATGGGCCTCCGGAGACTCGAAATATTCGAGTCTCCCTGCTCTGGGTCGTTGATGACGATTGCCACTCAGTCTTGCGAAGGGGCTAAACCCCTGACGCGGACTGAGAACGCGATTCTGCGAACTCCGACGACGACTTCTGAGCAAGAGCTGGAGACTCAGCCCGTTACAGTGGTTCTTAGAGCGAGACGACCCTTGTGACCAAGGGTTCGACGGAAACGGCGGCTACGGCATAGATAAAACACCGCCGGCAGTTGCAAGTAGCAGCAGAAACACCAGAAGGGACTACGGCATCAATACTTCACGGATTGAAGCGCCGTCAAGTGCGTTGCAGAGCTGGAAAAAAATCCTACTTGTTGGAGCCACATCCTTCCAGCCTCTTCACACTTCCAGGGGGCTAGGAGGATTTTTGTGGGGCGGGTTGGGGAGTTCCCACCTCTAAAACCACAAAATCCTCCTCATTTTCAAGGCTCCTTTGAACCTCCTTCATCCAAAAACTGGGACAGCGTCCCTCCCCAAGATTAGGGACTCTCACGACCTGAGAGCACCCTAAAAGGAAGGAGGGTGACAACTTGGGGACTTTTGGCGGCTCCCCCAACGCCGCCGGCTCAAGGAGGACGCCGCCAAGGGGCGCAAGACGCGCAAAGAAGACTCAAGAGGAGGCCAAGGAAGACAAGAAGACAACAAGACAAGAAGAAAAGTAGTGTTTTGTTCTAGACCTTGTACTTGCTTATCTTCTTGCTCTTTGTCTTAGTTTTGTGAGCGGTACTCACAATTCTTGTTACTTCCTTGTATTTTGATTTTCTGTTTTCCTAGATCCCAGTTACTACCAAGTGCCATGACTCACGGCCTAGGAGGACAAGCTTCTAAACCCACGACCTTGTGCGGACGTGGCGGCCTAGGAAAATAGAAATATAAATTGAAATTGCCTCACTGATCGTGAGAGCAATGCCTTAGGAGGCGATTCCTCCTCATTGTGGGTGATCCTCACAACAACCTTCACGTGCTAGTTGCACGAGCGACGGGATGGCAAGTGCCGGACCGTCTAGGACCAACAAGGGCAAGGTGGTGACGACGTCACCACAAGCTCTCGGCGGACTCCAAGTTTTCGGAGCCGCGGCCGCGAGCACGGTTGCCAACCCAAAGGCAACCGTACCGCCAAGGGCAACCCTACCGCTGAAGGCAACCGACGCCAACCTCGGCGATACCGAGCAGCGTGCGGAGGCGAAAAGGGTGCTCGACGAGCACGTCGACGCGCACGCAGACGACTCCCACGCGACGGACGATGCCATGGAGGAGGATCTCCCGGGGGGATACCCCGACGAAGAGCACGACGTCGACGATGGCGAAGGCGACGAGGATCGCGACCATCGCCATCGTCGTGCGACAAACTCGAGCCGATTGCTCGAGAAAGGCAAGACGCCCGCCGCATCGCCTGAAGCTGCCGACGGCAGCGAGACTGCCAAGAGCAGCAAGGGCGTTGAAAGCAGCCACACCGGAAGTTCCCGCAAGAACGAGCCGGACGACGTCGCTGCGAAGGCGATTTGTGATGACTTTCGTAGGCTCGTGGAGTTCGCTGCCGAGGCCTCAGGCCGCCTTAAGATCACCACCGGTGGTGGAGATGCGGCACCACTCGGAGGAATGGGGGCGGACCCTCCTTCCTACGATGCGGCCGCAATGGGGCAAGGCAGCGCCCACTCGAGCGTCGTCGCCGCAATAGTCTCCTCCGAAAGGTGGGGCTCCTTGGAGGCGTGTACGCGAACCGTACCCTCTTGCAGTGGGTAAGGGTGCACGGACAACGTGAGGCCCTGGAGGCTATCGCCGATGCTCTGACGACATCACAGCTCAAGTTCACGTTCGCCAACCTGCTGGCCCACGTCGGGCAGAGCATTACGGACCTTGACCGTGATCGCCAGCTGCAGCGCCTCGCCGTCCATGAGGCAAGCTGCCGATGCAATGACCTCGACAAGGCGTTGCAGAGCGTGACACAGGTGCGGATGCAGCAGCAAGTGCAGCGTGCCGCAGCTACGGAGGCCACTGCTGGCGACAGCGACGACTTGCCTACCTCGACTACTTCGGGGTCGGTCATGAACACGTCCTTCCTCCACAGTGTGGAGATCTTCCAAAAGGGCGTGAAGCTGACCGACTGGCTGAACCGCATGGAGCACGTCCTTTGTGTCCACAAGGCGCCACTCAGTCAGTGGGGCGACCTTGCCACGACGCGGCTTGAAGACAAAATCTTCAAGTACGTGGTCAAGGAGTGGACTGCGCAACAGCCGCACCTTGAGTGGCAGCCCATGCCGTGGGAGGCCTTCTGTCGTAAGAAGTGCACCCAACGTGAGGAGGCGCAGCGCGCCTTCCACAAGATCAAGGACTTCAGGCAGCTGGGCAGCTTGCTCGAATCCTACTTGAGCAAGTTCGCCGCACTCGTGGAGGAAGCCGAAAGCTTCACCGAGGGCGATGGCACTCAGACGTTCAAGTACCCGGAGTGCATGCTGTTGGAGTACTTGCGTGATGGTCTCGCCAGCGAGAAGCTGAAGGACAAGACCACCACGACAACCACTGGCCAAGCTTGGACAAGCTGGAGGGCGTTGCGCGACTACATGAGCGAAGTGTACTCGGCGAACCCGAAGCACTACTCTGATGCACAGCCAAACACGCGTGCACAACAGGATCGCGACATGCGCGTGGACGCTGCAGGGGCTGGTGGGTCAGCCGGACAGCGAGGCGAGGCCAAGGGCAAGCAACCAACAAACCCTCCAGCCAAAAAGGCTGGTGGACACAGGGGTCCCAACAACAAGCGCAACCGCGAGAATGACGAGCTGCAGGCGGCGCGTGAGCGTCGCAACGCAGCCTACCGCGAAGGGCTCTGCCACAACTGCATGCAGCCGGGCCACTTTAGGGCCCATTGCCCTGAGGCTACTGGTGGACAAGAGGCCGCAGCGCTAGCTGCAGCAGCAGCACCTCGTGGGGATGTTGCGGGAGGAGGCCGCGGACAAGGCCGTGGACAGGGTCGCGGTCGCGGCAATGGGTCCGGCCGTGGTAACGGACAGGGCCGTGGGGCGGGTTTTCCCCACCCCTGAGTGACGTCAGTGGAGACCACTCAGGGGTAAAACTGGATCACGAGTGTGAGTTCATGTTTTCAGACGAGGATGTTAGACAATTTGAGTTTTTGACGAGTTCAAATTTCTCTGTTGTTTTCTCGCCTCTCATTGAACCTCATTCTGCACTTGCTGAGCGACATTGCCCACTAAATCTTGCATCACCAGACGAGATGCATGACCCAACCTGCTTAGTGGTGGCGACACCAACCACTGTGCAAGAGTTGTGTAACACAGTGATTGAAGCAAACACCCTCAAAGCGATGAGTTCAATCATATTCGCAGTACCTTTAGTCGACGATTTCGACCCAGTGAAATTTAAACACAGGAAGGTGCTGGCCGTGCCCACAAGATGTGGACTCGAGTGGGTGAATCATGGGAGTTACGACGCCCGTTGTACAGATTCCGTGTTTATCACAAGCTCGCCTTACCGTCGTCGAGTCTGTTCACTCGGAAGAGTGGAGGCAGCATGACGATGCAGTTCAAAGGACACCTAGCTGGTGCTCCCGTGAACGTACTTGCTGACACTGGAGGGGACGACTCTTTTGTCAGTCTTGGCTTTACCCGTCGAGTTGGCCTGAAGTACGAGTACGTCCATTGAATGGCACAGTTGTTGTCGGTGACAACCGTACGGTACCCGTGATTGGTACTTGTAAAGCAAAGATTTGTATTCAAGGGTACACACAGAGTGTCACGTTGAAGGTACTCAACCTTCTTGACCCGTTTGACGTGGTGCTAGGCGATCCCTGGCTCCGTGACAACAAGGCTCCAATGTGTTTTGAATCAAAGCATTTGATCCTCCGAAAAGGACAACGCCGCTTTACGTTGATTCCGAGTACGGAATTATCACCGACCCGACTCAAAGTCCATGCCAGCTTGTCTGCAATGCAGGTCAAGAGACGTATTCGACAAGGTTGTCGATACTTCTTGGCTCAACTATAGAAAGTGGAGGACAACGTGACGGAAGACATGCCACAAGAGATCAGATCTCTATTGGCGGAGTTCTCGGATGTCTTCCAAGACCCAACGGCTGAGCTTCCACTAGAAACACACATGGGCCACACGATTCCGCTGCAACCAGAGGTGACTCCTCCGTTCAGATCCATGTATCGCCTTAGTCCAGCAAAAAGGCAAGAGGCCAAACGCCAAATCAAAGAGTACCTTGCAAAAGGATGGATCGAGCCAAGTAGCTCGCCGTACGGTGCGCCGATCCTTTTTGTGAACAAAATGGACGGTGGTTTATGCATGTGCGTGGATTACCGGGCATTGAACAAGCTGACGGTGAAAAATTGATTCCCCTTACCGCGGATTGAGTACCTTTTTGACCAACTCCAAGGCGCAAAAGTATTTTCGTCCTTGGATTTGTCTCAAGGGTACCATCAAATCCGCATCACGGAAGATGATGTGCCCAAAACCACGTTTCGAACGCACATGGGACACTATCAGTTCCGAGTGTTATGCTTCGGGCTTACAAATGCCCCGGCAACTTTCCAAGGAGAAATGAACCGAACATTCGCCAAGCAACTCGGACAGTTTGTCTTGGTTTACTTCGATGACATCCTGGTTTTCTCCAAATCAATGCAAGAGCACATAGAACATCTGCGTAAAGTTCTCACAATCCTTTGGGAACAGAAGTTCTATGCGAAAGTGAGCAAGTGCAAGATGAGCTCGAGTACCTTGGACACATTGTTGGCAAGGACGGCATCCGCGTCGACCCACGAAAAGTCCAAGCCCTTGTGGACTGGCCACGCCCCAAAAATGTTGGGCAGATTCGGTCTTTCCTTGGCCTTGCAAACTACTTTTGACGGTTCATGCAAGGGTATTCGACCCGGCTCACGTGAAAAGACGTGCGTTGGGAATGGACATCTGATTGCGAGAACGCTTTTCTCAAAGTCAAAGAGCTTCTCTCCACGGCACCCGTCCTAGCTCTTCCGGATCCATCGCAACCGTGGGAGGTTCGATGTGATGCATCAGTAGTTGGACTTGGAGTCGTCCTCATGTAGAACGGTCACCCAGTCGCGTATGAGAGCCGGAAGCTCATACCCGCGGAAACGCGGTACACGACTGGGGATCAAGAGCTCCTTGCGGTAGTACACGCTTTCAAGATGTGGCGTTGCTACCTCGAGGGTGCTGAGGGGGGTGTGACGGTCGTGACCGGCCATAATCCATTGGTGTTTATCCAAACGCAACCGAACCTGTCAAGACGACAGGCGCGTTGGAGCGAATACCTGAGTCGATTCTCGTTCACATAGGAATATCGGCCAGGACGCATCAATGTGGCCGATATACTAAGCCAACAGCCTGTGGAAGTTAAAGCAACCACCGAGGGCAGTAGGTGTTTTATGGCCATTGTAACAACATCCGTACAACCACCAGATCCCCCTACACCTCTGCGACAACCACCACGAGAGATTATCCATTACAACGGTTTTGTCAACATGATCCGGATGGGATACTGTGTGGATTCTTCGTTTCAAGACTCTCAAAATCTGGACAAGTACGACTTGGTGGAGGCCGCAGGAATCTTGTGGCACAGAGAACAAGTTGTTGTACCAAACTCGGGAGACCTTCGAGCAAAGGTTATCTCCCAGTTCCACGACTCGCCGGTCGCAGGTCACGTGGGACCCCGAAAGACCGGACAGGCACTCTCGGACCACTATTGGTGGCCAGGGTGGAGTGTCGATGTCCGTAAGTATTGCATGACATGTGACCCATGTCTTTGGAATAAGGCTAATAACAAGAAGCCTGCGGGAATCCTCCAGCAGCTTCCCATTCCTGGGACTCCATGGGAGTGCGTCAGCATGGACTTCATTACTGGTCTTCAAGACACGGCCCGTGGCCTTGATGCAACACTAGTGGTTGTGGATCTTTTGACGAAGATGACACACTTCATTCCTACAACCACTGACGTGAACGCAGAGGAGACCGCTCGTCTCTTCTTTGAGGGTGTCGTAAAGTACCACGGCTTGCCGTTGNTTGCATGACATGCGACCCATGTCTTCGGAATAAGGCTAGTAACAAGAAGCCTGCGGGACTCCTCCAGCAGCTTCCCATTCCTGGGACTCCATGGGAGTGCGTCAGCATGGACTTCATTACTGGTCTTCAAGACACGGCCCGTGGCCTTGATGCAACACTAGTGGTTGTGGATCTTTTGACGAAGATGACACACTTCATTCCTACAACCACTGACGTGAACGCAGAGGAGACCGCTCGTCTCTTCTTTGAGGGTGTCGTAAAGTACCACGGCTTGCCGTTGTGCATTATCTCCGATCGAGATCAAAAACTTGCTAGTAAGTTCTGGCAAAAGATGCACGAGTACTTCGGCAGTGAGTCGCAAATGTCGACAGCATTTCACCCTCAAACTGACGGACAAACAGAGCGCATGAATCGCACTCTGGAGTAGATACTTCGCATGTACGTGGACCCTGCCATGCATGTTTGGGACGAATTCCTAGCACCGGCAGAGTTTGCGGTGAACAACTCGGTGAACGAGTCCACACAGTTCACACCGTTCGTGTTGAACAGTGGTCAGCATCCACTGGTACCCTCTTCATCGGTGAAGAGTGGGAGTACAGGAGGGCAGGTTCCTTCCGCTCAAGCCTTTGCCGAGCGTATCAACTCCTTGTTACAGGAGGCGAAGGGTCACCTTGAAGCAGCTCGGTAGCGACAAAAGGTATATGCCGACAAAAGTCGCCAGGAGGTGTCGTTTGACATCGGTGACAAAGTGCTACTCAGCACCAAAAATCTTCGGTTGAAGTCGCCAGGGGCAAGAAAACTTCTACCGAAGTGGATTGGGCCGTTTCCCATTGTGGCACGCATCGGGCCAGTGGCATACCGATTGCTACTTCCGCCGAGTATGAAGATACATGACGTGTTTCATGTGAGCCTGCTGGCTCCATACACGGAAGAAGGAACCGTTCAGCCACCGCCTGCAGTCCTGGCTGCCGACGGCCAATACGAGGTCCTTCGCCTACTCCTGTACCGAGAGCGTACTCTTCGGTCGTGCGTTGTCAGGGAGTACCTCGTTCATTGGGCCGGTTGTGGACCTGAACATAATTCATGGGAGCCCGAATCTTGGTTGCCCACAGGGGTGGTCAACGAGTACTGGAGCGAGCTTGCAGCTCGCACAGATCGACGCGTGGCAGGAGGTACCACCTGAACGCGGGAAAAGTGAACAACATTCCCACAGGGCAGCATTCATGGACAGTGACCATAGGAGGTTGGGGACGCCCAACATGGTTGTCGCGCGGACGCTCCAGCCTAAAGGGGGGAGGCCGCTAGCCGTGCTGACCTACAAGCTGCAGCTTAGGTCTAAGTACCATGCACGTGTTCATGTTTAGCTGGTGATTGAAATTATTAATTTTCTTTCACAATGTTGATGACTCACTGACTGACAATCCTACTTGTTGTTCATGAACCGGGACGGTTCATAATAAGTGGGGAGGAATGTAGCGGGAGGGCCGGTTCGGCCCTCCC
>SZWC01004198.1:137608-151376 GCA_023375785.1 Penium margaritaceum
TTGTTCTTTGCGAACGGCTGTTTTTCCTGGTTGCTTGTCTGAGTTGCTTTCTTCTGCAGGGAAGCCTGCTCGTCAAGGCCGTGAGGTTGGGCATGATGTGCCTCCGCTACCGCAAGGGGAGGCTGGTGCAATGGAGAGGCTGGAACAGCAGCTCGTTGCACCTCCTGAATCGTCGCTGGCGGTGCTGCTGGCGGCAGCGAAGCTACTTGCTGTAGCTGCCCCTGTTGCTCGAGATGCTGCGACCGAAGCTTCTGTTGCTGCAGATGTTGCTGCTGTTGCTGCTGTTGCTGCTGCTGCTGTCGCTGCTGCTGCTGCTGCTGCTTCTGATGCTGCCACTGCTGCTCCTCTTGCTCCCCCTCCTCCTCCCTCTCCTGCTGCTCGTGCTGGTGCTGCTGCTGTTGCTGCTGCTGCTTCTGCTGCTGCGGCTGAAGCTGGTACTGAAGCAGGTCATGCTGCTGCTTCTCATGGTCCTCGAGGAGAAATGCCTCTGGGTCATCAATGATGGCTGCCCAATCAAAATCCTCCATTGTCGTCAGAGTGTTTCAGTGAGGTAACCTCTTGCTGTACGAAATGATGAGAGCGGCAGTCTCCAGAAGGGGCAGGAATCAGCGACGTGTGGGCCTATTCGCGTCGCGGCGGTGGGGATGGCGCATAATGCGCGGGTTGGCGGCTTCGTGCCCGTTGGCCTGTGCATTGGTGCCGGTGGAAGCGCCGCATTGGAGGGTGAAAGGAGAGTTGTGTTGCTTCGGTAGGCCTTGCCTCAGCTTCGAAGTCCCCGCGCAAACAACGGTAGCGACGAAAGGCGTTGTCGATGGAGGGGGCACAAGTGCTGAGCCGCAGCTGAGAGCGCAATCAGCAACGCCCAACATCGCCACCACCGCGCAACACCTTTCTCACCGTTCTCCTACCCGAATGACCAACGCAGCGCTGCGCTGTGTTCCAGGCGCGTGTCTTGGCTGGAGAAGACGCTTGGGTGAAAGCGTGAACCTCGGTGCCACTGTCCAGCCTGCGAAGTAACGCTTCTTCACTTGGCGTCGTAGTAAGGAGAGGCAACAGTAGAAAGGTGGGAAGACGAGGCAACGTAGACACTTCGAGAGAGGAACTCTAGTTTAGCGCAGTGTGGAGAGAGGGAGTGAGGGAAAAAGAGAGAGGGAGAAGGGCGAGAGCTACGAGAGGGGACGAGTCAAGGAGATTGCGGCGCTTTTGGTCGTACTATGGCAACCGTGCGCTGACACCGCATGGAATTCTTGAGCGAACGATATCGGCCAGTCCATTGCACGCAATTTCAAAAGAATCAAATCGAATGCCCACAGTCCATTCCAGTGAACGAACACCACACCGTCGCCGATACGTGGGATAGATGATGCACCAGGCGAATACGATGAAAATGTCATCAGTGGAGGACTTGAGGGGCTCTCTACGTTCCACCCGAGTTTGTGTTTTAGGCTGAGGCTGGAAACCTGCAGATCACGGCAATTAGGTCGCCAATGCAGTCACATTTCGACCCGCACCTGTCCGGTGATGTTATCGTCTGGAATTTTTTCTCTGTTATAAACGAACGATTCCTAACACTCCAGTTCGTGGTCGCATATACTGCTCCACTCAATCCAACGGATGTCGTCATTGTCTCTATGGTCCACATCATGGGAATACGCGCTCTCAAAAACACTTCTCCATCACCGACGTCCGCGACTTCCACACACATCCATTCAAGATGATGGTGGGTGAATAAACCTGAATGACTTTTCGCAACACAAATCGCTACATCAATCCAGCCTCGGCCCGTCTGTTCCACGGTAGGGGTCAACCCTTGCAACCGTGGCAGGCGTCGCAGCTTCCGGCCCAATGCCTGTCGAACCAGCAAAGACTGCACGTGCCAACAGCTGTCTTCAGCGAAATGCGGTAGATGAAAGCAATCGTCGATATCGAGATTTCCGGAATCCGTCAAAGGCAGCATTGTTTCCCTTGATATCTGATGATGCAATCAATTCCCCTGAATGCCCCAAACGAAACTTCTCAAGGGGCCTGTTTGGATGACGACATACGGCTGAGAATCCACGGCTTTGTTGTCCACACAGCCTGAATCGACGGCGCAGGACTTGGCGTTAAGAAACGCGGTTGGACTGAGCCAGCTCTTCCGTCCATCCATACGTTGACAAACTATGGCGCGATGAACGATATTAGTATCGGGCTATAATAGGGGTACGAAGGGGAAAAAGGACAAAATCACCGACCAGGAAATCAAAGCTCCCTGCCGGTTAGATTTCCATCGCAAAACTAACAAACCACTCCCCAAATCGATACGTGATGTTCTTACTTTGCGACCCGGATTTCTCTCCTGATGCGAAAATCACCTACATCACGCCCAAACCGTGTTTTCGCTGATTCTGGCCCAATACACAAAAAAAGAATCGACGTACGAAACGAGGTTTCAACAGAGTCCGCAACAGTTTCCCTCGATATCATGACTTTTCTGAACTCCGACATGAGCCAGCTTGGAAAGATGTTGGGCACGGTCTCCAAAGACAGCTGTTTTTCTCTCGAGCAAGAGCGGAATTTATAATCTGAGTAGCCTCAAATACTAACTTCCTCGGTGGCTATGCGAACCCCCTATGAAAGCTCGTTTTGGCTTTTAGCACGATCTTTGCATATCTGTCGCCAATCTCACTACGGTATTTAATGGTGAGTGGAAAGTATGTAGAAGTACATGCGAATTTCATGACCTTCTTCCTGCAAGGTTCCCACTCAAAAAAATGTGACATCGTCGTTGATACAAAACATATTCGTGCATCACTGCAGCGACGCTACATATCGCATATCGCGATGCTAAAATCTCCTAGTTTGCCGAACCATCCCTCATTGCATTTCCATCCACCTATGTAGGGTTTTTTTAACTGTTGACAAAATTTAGGAAACAGAACGCTCTAGACAACATCCATCCAGTCATGCATCAACATGGCTTCCGATCCAAGACAACACTGGACCCACACCATCACTTGATTGGCCAAAGAAGTACCCAGGTGTTCTAAACATCTTTTGGAGTCCATTTTCTATTTCTTTAGTGATCCGCTGTGGGTAAAGTTTGCAACACTTCTTTCAGTCCCATCCAGCCATGAGACCGATGGAGTGGATGGCATGCTTCCAGTGACAAACATCACTACCCGATGGACCTGTCTGAGACTTTACATCAAGCAAGAAACAAATAATACAAGTCGTCCGTTCCTGAAATAGACTACGGTTTTGTCTTTTAACTGGGCGCGAAGGGGTGGGAACCCCATTCATCGATGGGTGGAAACATACTGAGGGTGAGTTTGGCATGCCACAAGTAGTTGGCATTGTTCTTGAAACTTTACGACCTCGACTTGGGTGGCCCACCTCAAAACCAAAATGACCGGAGTGAAGAATTCGCAAATATTGGGCTTTCGATCGCCTAACCCTTACGTACGTCTGAACACGATCATGTTGTTACTGAGACACACGACACTCGTTGAGATCTCTCAAGTTCGAAGACAATGCCACTTAACTGTGGCATACGAAACCTGCCCTAAGCTTGTGTCGTCAGCGACCTAAGTGGTGAATTCCAAACAAACCATTAGAAGGTTCTCCCTTACCACAATAGGAAACGAGGACGATCTCTCTACGGACTCATAACCACTTAATCAGAGAATGTGGACATCTTACGAGGACATGTTGCATGCCATCTCATAAGGCTCATGTAGTGTGGACACCATTAAAAATCAATTCAACAAAAATGGTGGTCAACTCAGTAGGTTCTTAAAACAAGTTAATGCAAATCAGTCAAGTGAAAAACAAACAACTACTCCATAGTTATAGTGTACAAAAATTTAGCACAGATTTGGATGGTGTACATGGACAAGTTGGAAGCAGAAAAAAATTGCAAAACTTGAGAAAACTGGAAAATTAAATTTAGAAGTAACTGTACGGGGATGACAAGTAAAAGGCTTATGTTGCGTCTTGGACACTCAACATGTGTGGTGTTGCATCATCAGTAATCGATTCAAGAAACAACACTAGAAATTTGAAGGACATTGTGAACATATCAACATGTCTTCATAAAGGTTCAGCATCGTCTAAAAGTGGACCATGCATAAGGAAAAATATATGAAGTTGGAGATGATTCTGTCGGCCATTCAAGACAAAGGTCCAACTTTTTGTGACCATTCAAGAAAGAACATAAGAGGTTAAGGCGGGTGGCCAAAATTCATTTGTTGAATAAAATTTAAAATACTGAAGTCGATACGTTGTGGGCCACCAATGCAATGGCAAAACCGCCCACTCACAAGGTTTCGAGACTTGTGTGCATCTAGACCATAAGAAGATTGACCAGTAACGGTGAATAATTCTATGCTGCATTGTTTGTACTGTGAACAATCGTAAGATAACACGGAAAAATGCACCAGAGGTGCGTGCCTATTATGACAACACATGTCTCTTCCATGGCAAAAATGTAAGTTTATGTCTTGCTCATGCCTTGGTTGAACCACATCTACACACACCCTGTTATCCTAATAATAGCCTTCAAAAGACCCCAATCCTATAAAAGAAAAGAAAAGGCACATAGGTGTTAGCAATCCTACATTGATGGATAGCCTCTAGCCTCTAAGTCATGGTGGATTTCAGCTTAACAGCACAATTTGAGCAGAACATTTTCGAGAAATCGAGAAATCGCATTCGCAAACTAGTAGTGGAATAGAAGTTGAAGCAGACATCAAAGACAAAATTACATGTTCGTTTTTCCTAAAAAACTCTTTACAATCCATCCCTCTCAAGATATGGCTTTTCATTTGTAAAATCTTCATCACGTTCGCTCGTGGTTTTCCGGATCAGAATGTCATTTTGTGAATTATGAGGCATTGCACCCAACCAACTTGCACCAACATATGTAATGTTCCTAGCCTTTATACCTCATTTGAAGCTGTTTTGTAACATGAATTCAACACAATTGACAACCAAAATGGTACGTAAACTCAAACAATGTCGTAGCATGTAAAGAAATCACATAGTGTAGTGGATCTTGCTCCACGTGGCTCAAACCGGATCCCTAATTAATGGGCAACAGGTGGCAAGACTTGAAGGTCTCAGACCCTCAAGTACAACGGTTTAGCCTAGTACCTTGAGCTTCCTGTCTGTTTACTACACCTTACATAATAGTGACATCTTATTCTAAGACACGTGGTGAAGGCCACGGTAAGCGTGTAGTAGTTCCAAAAATGAACAACCTCCACAACACGTCGTGTTTGAGTTAACCAAACCCTCCATCATCCATAACCATAGGACCAAGAAAATTTGGTATGCCTTTACGATGAAACATTAATGGCCGGGTTGGAACACAAAAAATTGGGAGGAAAATATCATGTGAGAGCTATGTTCACACAAAATAAACCTCCAATAAGACGCCAAGAGGACTCCTCCAATATTTACAACTCTTTGCAAAATCATGGGAGTCAGTGTCCATGCATTTTATCACTGGACTCCTAGAAACAAAGAAGGGTCGCGATCTTATCTTAGCTGTGGTAGACGCTGCCATGAGGATGGCTCACTTCATGTCCATTACAACGCTGGTTTTGTTGAAGAGACAGTTGGCACATTTTGTGAAGTAATGGTACACACCAAAAGGTGGAAACCGTAATCTTGACTCGATGTTCCAATCATGGTATGAGAATATTGTTTCCATTTTTAGGTTGAGAAAATGAACTAGAATCGAGATTAAGAAGAACGGCTGAATAGGGAAGGAGGGAGGGAAGGGGTGAAAATGGACCGGATATCAAGTTCAAAAGGTCGTGCGACCGAAATTCATATGACCTCGAACCACCCTCATAAGAGCCCTCAAGATGTTATTCGACATGCCCAAGATGCCACGACGCATGGTTCCATTACAAGTACATTTGCTTGCAAAGGACCCCTCCCCCAACTTCGTGAGACTATGGTTTCCGTTTCTTGCTCCACAACCCGAGTCTCTCGTGTCGAGACCTCGTTCGATAGTTTTTTTAGAGTGACTCGAGCGAAGTCAATTGAGTGTCTCGGCTGTCACTTGGCGTTATGACAATCGAGCACCGACCTAATGCTGTTGGGCCCTCCCAACGCACGCCCCTCCCTTCTACACATGCTACCGAGCCCTCCCAACACACGCCCTTGTCTACGAGGTGAGAAGCACTCACGATAGCGAACAAGTCTCCTACCGCGCCTATCACCAAATAAGAGGATGCAAGAAATAAAAAACCTAATGTCGTTTAGCGAGTTCTTTAGTACATCAGCATTCATAGAGAGCCACGTGTTGCAAGCACCTTATGGCCATAGAACTTGTTTTCTCTATCAATACGACCTTTGTAGAGCACTTTGGGACACCACTGAACGGGGCTAGTGTGTCACGTGAATTTTGCGTCTTGAGCGTGTGTCTCGATCCCAAAGGCCAGAGTTCATCTTGTAGACCTTGCACATGCATGTCATAAGAGTGTAAAAGCTCTTCTATTCTTTACAATCATTCAGCTTTTATCTACATACTAGTAAAGCTAGTGTGAAATAGGTTGATTTTGACCTGCTTAGTTGGGTGACATTCATGTACCTTCTTTGTAATCTTGAGGAATTAATCAAAAACATCTCCAACGGTATGTGCCCTTGCATAAAAGGTTTGCAACCGATTCGACTTTTGTGAACCAGCTAGCTTAGAATAGACCTCGTGCATGAGTACAAAGAACTCATCCTAACTCGGGTCAGAGTTTAAGCACTTGTCCTAGCAAAGTTGTTTCAGCTTCTCCAAGGCTTATGGCTTAATAGGGAGAATCCATTCAGCACCATACTCGTCCTTTTCAACCTTAGCAAGACATGTTCCCCGTTCAATAGTATTAAGGAATGTGTTAATGTCCCCTGTCCCATTATAGAGATCTGTCGACTCCAACGTCATACAATGGCCGGTCGCACTGACACTAGAGACTCAGGATGGTGTACCTACAACCCACATGTATGGCACATTAGCTTGTATGGACGGGTTTGCCGACCTGGGTATGGAGCACATTATGAGGAGCCCTCCTCATGTGCTTGATGGTTGCACGCTCACGACGTTCAAAGATTTGCTCCACATCGTATTTGGCTACATGGTGTATTGCTCTTACAGTTGCGTTCAATACCACTCTCTGGTTCACGGCTCTCTATACACGAAGGCCCTCAAGTGCTCGCTCTGCCACCTTTGCCTTTTGCTCCACTTGTGCCAACTCGTAGACCATCTTGGTGTTTTCCTTGAAGAGTCTCTCATTAAATTACTTCGTTATGAACACGCGTTCACGATGGCTGGAACAAACCTTTTTGCCATCGTACGCTAGCATATCCGTGATGGTCATGGCTAGGTCCAGGTCTTCTACTAATGGACGAGCAAAAAGCTTGTTGAACTAGTTTTTTATGTTCAGTGTATGGGTGTCACTACCAAGTGCACTTTTTGCCACCACAAGGATTGGAGGGTTTTCCTGTTGGCCTCCCTCGCCCTCAACAAAGTGGATAGCATAACTGTCTTCATCAACACATCGATGTGTTCTCTTCCCCACATTCATGTCCACCGTGGTTTCCATCAATGTCAATATCTTAGCCTCACTATGCTTATTGCTGACATCATGGGCCTTAGCCTCATCATCCTAGTCTTGTAATGCCTCGATGACAACGTAGTCCACAGCCTTGTCAAAGGCCTCGTCCCCATGCTCACCACATTGAAGGTCTGCTTAGGGTTGTTGATATTGGCAATGCCTTTTTTGGCAACCCTTAAGCTTTTGTTGGCTTGTGCAAGTTGGGCATCGTGGTCAAAGTTCAACTCGACGTCTAGTTGGCGATTTTCCCCCCAACCCTTGTTGTGCAAAGGCATTGACACCCCTGTCCTGAGCATCTCTAGGAGACTTTGGTGTTTTCTCTCTTGGTGATGTTGGTTGATACCTTACCCCATTTGCTGCTAATCTTTAGCATGGCTTGGTGAACTGGCTCATTCACTCCAAAGTCTTTTGATGCTCCTCATATCCCTTGGGTGTTTTTCATTTGAGTAGCGTTGCGTGACATTTTGAGTACATCCTGGAACAATAGAGAGTTCCCAACCTCGGGGAAGGACCAGGGCTGACTTTGGAGTGACTCCAGGATGTACTCAAAACGTTAGGTTGGGAACTAATAATGTGAGGCACACCCATAGGTGTGTCTCAAACTATTAGTTTAGGTGTACCTCACTTCAATCCCTTCTTGATGATTTGGCCGAGGTTCTCAAAGTGTACCCTCCTGTACCTTGTGAGAGGTGGGTTTGGAGGATCCCTCATTCACCCTCTTGAGCAGTTGACCAAGGTTCTCTAAACATTCCATCCTTCACCTCATTAGAGGCAGACATACATGGCTTTAGAGAATTCAGCCTTCACGTTCTTGAGTGGTGGATTGTGGTTCTTCAAGCCTATCCTCTTCCACATGGTTGGAGGCAGACTGAGGTGGCTTTTGGAAATCCTCTTTCACCTCTTTTTTATAGAGATGGGTCGGTACCTGTTGAGAGCATAATCTTTTGAAAGGATGTAGCATTGAAGTCCTATGAAAGAGAGGTGGTCTGGGAAAAACCTTAAAGGGAATATGAGAATCAGTTTTGAAACAAGAATGTCCACTACACCAAAACATAACACATGAAGTACTTTCAGAGCTTATCAAAGAAACGATGCCTCAATAAGGCATCAAACGACTGAGTTACTGTTCTCCTGATTTTCATAGGTGTTGAGACAAAAAAATTGGAGATTGTCTAAATCTAGTCCTGATCATCCTTTATAACTGAGCATGTATAGCAGGAGTCATAGTTTTTGTAAAAATCTTACTTTGATGGTGAGGATATTCTTCCATTTCAGGAACAAACCTTTGCTTCCACCCTCGCCTTGCCTTAATGCAAAGTCTGACTTGGCTTCTACCACTCGAATCTCCAAGAGTGCCAGGTGGCTTTAAAAATTTGGACTTTTGAGGAAGTGGAGGAGGTTTGGGTTGGAGAGAAAGAGAAAGGAAGAGTTTACAATAGTAGGAAGTGGAGAGGGTGAGCGGAAGTACGTGAAATCCACAAGGGTAACCTTTTGCAAGTACCTCCACAAGTTGGGTTGTGCTTTGTTGGTATAGTCCCTTTATGTATGCAAGTTAAACACTTGTACAAAGTGGATAGGTCAGATGGTGAGCGCGTTAGTACACTTGGCTCTGATACCAATGTAACACCAACGTTAGGGCTTAGCTTTGAGAGGTGATTGCAAACTTGAATTTGCCATTAGACATCCGAATGAAAACCAAAGGACCACCCCCTTGTTGAAAGGACTCGTCAAGGCCTATGATGTCATGATTGTACATGCCACATAAAGGTAAGTCGTTGCTGAGAGATTCACTACCTTTCAAATGTAACTTGAACCACGTCGAAAGATAGACGTATGATTGCACTAGCCTAAAAATCCATGGCGTCGGTGTTTTTGAAAAAAAAGTCTAACTTTCTAAGGGTAGCATGTAAGAGAGGGGAAGAGCGAGACTCAAATTCTTAGCCTCGCGTGGCCAGCGTGCCGGCGAGCGAGCGAGCAAGCAAAACCTTCCTTGCTCGCTTGCTCGTTGCCTTGGCCGAGGGCGAACTCGCCCTTGATATCAATCCTTCCTAAACGTCTTGTATGCCTTGTTTAACCTAGGTACATAACAAAACGCGCGCGCACATACACACACACACACACACACACACACACACACACACACACACACACACACACACACACACACACACACACACAAGAAAAACGGGGTCCTTAGGTGAGTAACATGATGTACAAGCATAATAGAGAAATTCTAAAAGAGCAAGATCAATCAACTATGGAATAAATCTTAAGTCTTTGATGCCGATTGGAGAAGATTGGAGCGGCCGATGTGGGTGGAGGGCATGGGACCACGCCGAGAGGAGTCACGTAGCCTGAGGGTGATCTTAGTGCGCACTCCTTTTAGAGTATCTGGTCTCAGCGTGAGTCTCTAGTGATCTCGTGATCACCATGCCCTGCGCTCCCGAGGACACATGTGTGAGAAAGATAGAGGACATGGATTAAGAGTTGCTTCATCTATGAAGATATGATTCATCGTCATTATTGAGAAAAATGTTTTTCTTTTTTTAGGAAGAATGCTAGAAACGTTCGTAACGTGTTTTCTGATGTACATTTGTTGGGACGTTCATCCAAGGGAAATCAGAATCATAGTAAATTGATTTGGTAAAATTTTCACTTGAACACTTTGTTTTTGGTCATGGAACAGGTGAGCCAAAGTGGCCTAATCATGAAGTGATTGTGATACACTGTCTTCACCTTCATGGTTTTACATTGTTCTTAAACCTGCGTTTTGTTTTTTTTACGTCCCCCTTTATATATGAACCACCCTTAGTTTGTCTGAAGCTTTATGATGGGGTTAAGGACAACCCTGAATCACCGTGGTGACGATGCTAGTAAACGGAAAGGATGACATCGTTATCTAACACAATATCGTGTACAAGTGGTTCGGCCTTGCGAGAATAGATATGTTGGCCACACTTCCTCCTCCTTTTAACAGAAGCGACCGCGTCATATGTGCGGACACATTCTTGTGACAAGCTAGTCAAAGTGAGCGAATAATGAGTGTAAGGACATGTGCTATGATCCTCTTAAGTGGGTCCATACAAGGGTGGTACCCCTAAGGGCATGTCAATTTTGACAGGCACCGAGTTTCTCCTAGTAGGTGACACTCATGATTCTCGCTCCCTAGTGTTGTGGTCACGCCCACAACTGGCCCAATGGATGAAGTACTCCTTAACAATTTGTACACGCACATCACGCTCACTGTGTTAGAGGATGTGGTACACTTCTCAATTACCTTCCATGGCAAGGAGTGCAAGAGATGATGGCTAAATGGAACCCTCTATAGTGTAGGCTGGAAGGATGCTCACATGAAGGGTATCATAGATGCGCATGGCTGATGGAAGGGCCAGACAATAAGCCACTCTTTATGGAGAACTGCAAAGGGATCAAGCAATTTCAATGTTATCTTATAGTGTGTTCAAGAGCACAAGGTCTCTTAGAGGGAACAATAACTCACAACGTTTCCCACCAGCATAGGCCTTCAGAGGGACATGCAAGTGAGCCTTGGCGTCCCAAGAGAGGGCATCCATGTGTTTTGAAAAGGCCGAAGGAGAGGGTACTTGATCCTCGTCATCCCCATACGTTTCCATGGAGGCGGGTACCACCAGATGCCGACCATGGTTGAAAGGAAGAGGTTGAAAGCTGGTGAGTTTGTTAGCCGCATTTTTTATGGCAAACTTGGCTTGGGTCAAGTAGTCATCCCAATCTTCAACCATTATGCCCATAGACATTCAGAGTATCCGTTCAAGAGTACAATTGATGTGCTTCGTCTTCCCAAATGTGTATGGGTAGAATACTCAAGACATGCTTGAAGTGCGAGCCTAAAGTACACATATTGGTAAAAAATGATGTGGAGGGATAAGCTGTAGACCTTGATGATGGCATCATAACAAGGGTGCACACCATGCCAATATCGCAATTGTAGATAGAGAAACAGGTTTGCAAGCCAAGTCGTTAGTCATAATCGGGACTGCGGTTTCCAGATCGAAACCGTGATTCTCCAGACCAACGATTCCGCACTTTTGTGTTTCCCAGTTTTGGTTGCCATGGAACCAAGAACACTCGATTTCTTGAACCAGAAGTTACGGAGATGGTGGTTTCTTGCTTCCTATTTGTTCAATTCCAGACTATGGCATGCTACCAACTACTTGTGACATAATAGTGCTCTATGTGTGTTTTTGTAGGATACTCATATTCTTGGACATTTTACTCATCCTGTTGTCTATACATGATTCCATGTCCAAATCACTCACTCCATGTGTGTTAAGGAAGGATAATGATAAAGTATGTGGATGTTTCACTCAGCTAGTATTTTAGTACATTCACTCAACGCTTGAATGAACTCATCTCAATCGTACCAGTGTTCTACGCACCAAACAGGTTTTCCTTTAACCTTTTCCATAGGCATGCCAGAACTCGTAATGCTCACCTTCGCCAATGAATAGCCAGTACATTGAAAACACTACCTGGAAGTAGGAGAGTTTGGGAAGACTGAGTGGCTAATGCAATCATAGAAATGAAAACAGACTAAAGGAAATTGTACATTTACGTTGACTAGCCATTGGAGAGAGAATGGACCATGACATCCCAAAGAGTTCATAGGGGCGGGGCCATAGTGACCACACCCCTCCCCCCCTAACCTGCTGTCCAACTGCCACAACCGTACAGAAAACAAGGATGATTCACAAGTGTCACAAAGTTTTCTGAAGAAAATCCTACATTAACCACGAGGTTTTCAGTCCCAAGACAGCTCTACGATGTTGTCGTGATCAATAAGACCAAACTGCTGCAAGACATTGGCAACTTCATCTCCATCTCTATCATCTTCAACGTCCTCATCATTGTCGTCATCCTCCTCCTCTCCTTATCCACCCTCATAACCCTCCTCTACCTCATTACTGCTACCCTATGCCGCTCCCAAAGCCGGTGGCATCAGCTTCTACACGGCATGGCGTCGTGTAGCACAACGCTTTGCCTTATCTGCATTTTCAAACTCTTGCAATTCAGGTACAATATTACCATCAGGGAAAACAGGCAAGTCAATGAAAACTGGATCATCGGACCAGATTTTGAGAGCTGGAACGTCCTACAGTGTCATGTCGATGAGAGAATGACAAATTTCAGTGACCACACGGCCGCAAAGATTGAACATGTGCTTGCTAGGAATGCTTATGGTTGGCGCTACAAGCAATTCAGCAAGAACAAGTGAAAATGTGGGAAACTTGGCAACAAAGTCACAAAATCAATGGAGGATGTTCTGTCTACAGCCAAGACGTGGATCCTTCTCCACTTTTCCACCTCAAGATCTATTGAATCTGACTCTCATTGTACAGGAGTAGTGTCGGGCTCCTCAAAGAGATCCTCCATGGCATCCTCAAGCACTACCTCCACCATGGATTTCTAGGAGTGGGACTATCGGCCCTTCTTTGCTGCTGTGGAAGGTCCAAAAAGCAATGATGTAAGAGTAGCAACACCTACACCTTGTACAACACTCTCTGCAACAGAACATGACTCCCTTGTAGTAGTCTCTCCAACATCATCCTCCATGCTTGTAACAACAATTGCAGCAGCTACAATTGTAGCCTCTGCTGCTGCTTCTGCTATAGCCATATTCGCTCAATGGAAATTGAGCAAACTGTTGTTGTATGGCTTCAGCTCCTCCACCACCTTCACCCCCAGCTCCACAGCAGACCGGATGGCCATGAGCTTGTGGACCCGCTCAAATCAGCAGAAGCAAAAGTGCGGAACCACTGCTATGGTGACCACATGGCGCACAGTCAACTTCTCCACCTGTAACAGAGTGTATGTGTAAGGAGGCAATGTTAAATCACAATATCACAATTGCACCATGTCATGGTGCGGTGTACAAAGAAGCAGTGTGCAAGAAAATTATCAAAACCACACCATGCCATAGTACACTTTGCAGAGAATCAACATGTAGTACCATGACAACATGGTGCTTTATGAGAAGAAGCAATCCACATACACAATAGTACAATAACACCTTGTCAATGACGACTTTGAAGCAGGGTTTCTTCTCGATGAGGAAGCACTCTATCACAACCACCTCCCTGACTAACCGGATCTTCTTCTTAGAAATGCCCACATTCACCTGCCACTGATGCATCTTACCC
>SZWC01004198.1:151455-170557 GCA_023375785.1 Penium margaritaceum
TGATCACTGTGAAGAATGGGATGAAGAAGAAGAGCTTTGGGTCCTAGTGGCCGCTTATGTCTTCCATGAAGCCTTTGAACGACTTCTTGATGGTGGTCACGAGCGCCAACAGCTCCGACCCATTGCTGCTCGGCTTTCGCTACAATGCCTGGGCTGTCAACCACGTCTCCAACATGTTCATGATGTGCACAACCCTTGTGCACATATCTAGGATGATGTTCCACCTCGTGGGTGTGTCCATGTGCAACTGAGGGTATTGCACATCGGCGACAGCACACGCAAAATCTAGCGACCCCTCATGCTTGGCGCTACATGTCATGAATGAGGAGATGTCGCACGTAGTTTGCAAGTGCTCTTGCACAGAGCTCTTGTCAAAAAATTCTTGAAGAGCCAAGTTCATGGAAGGCCCCATGCATCGGATGTGCCTAGGCTTCTCAAAATTGTCATTTTACAAAACGAGGAAGTTTTCCACCATGGAGTCATTCACGGAGTCATTGTCAACAATTATACAAAACAGCTTCTCCCATAGTCCCCACTCCTTAAGTTACTCAGAAAATAGCCATAACACGTTCTCAGTATTTGTGGTATCATTGATGGATGGACGGGCGGTAGTAATGTTCCAATGCTCCCAATCTGTGACCCAGTGGACGTTGACGCCCAAAAACATCATGTTGGCATCTGATTTCCACCGATCAGTGGTAAACGGCATCCCACTCTTCATCTACGCCAGCATAGTGCCCAAGCGTTTGCAGTATGCAGCAGCACCAAGGCGGATGAGTCATGCAAAGATCATGCGGCTTGGCAAAAGTGTGAGGGGGTTTTAATGCAAGTAGGTACACTTCAGCCACACAGAATCCATGAAGAGAAAACTGATATTCTTGTCTACAACATGCTTCCACTACAAGCAAAGAAAGTACTTGCAATTGAAGAAAATTCCAATACCGGCACATGACCTGGCGAGGACGCTATTGGAGCCTTCAACAATGCTTGCGGTATTCTTGGCAGTGGCAGTGGCCAATGTTCGCTTATGGGCCATCTCAAGACTCTTCAGATGCTGCGTGCAGGAACCCATGCACGTTGCTTAGTATGCCCCTTTCGTTTGCTGTACTAGAGTCCAAGAGCTTTGGTTTGGTACTCAAAAGTGCGCACACTAGAGTTAGCACCAGAAAGCAGCTGGAATGAAGCAATGACTCATTAGGACTGAAGAATGAGCAACTAACTGAGACCCCTCTCAGTTCTAGCCTCAACTCAGCTCTGTGAGGCTTCTTACGCAACAAATCAGCCAACCAGAAAAATCCTAGCATTATCTGTCTTGAGATAGATATGCCAGAATCTCTTGGGTGTGCCATACCGGACACTAGAGAGCCCAAAACACAAGCGTTGTCCATTTTTCTTAAACATTGGACCATACCAAAACAACCACGCTGTGAACGTCGTCGTGCAGTCAAAATCAGCAAGAAAAGTAGCTACTTTGAGTTACGGCTGCCCGAACTCAGGTGCTGACTCCGCTGCTCCCAAGAGCAATCTACAACTATTGGTGATGTGACAGCTAAGAGTTGCTACAGATGGGGCTGGTCGTGTAAGGGTATAGTGTCGGAAGTGCGAGAAGGAGGAGAACCACACGCTTGGCTTCACGGCGACATGTCCACTCCACCGAATATCGATCCGTTACGATTAGCGTCCATCTAGTCAGTCGTCAACACGAGCATGCACACCAGCCGAGAGGTCACAATAGGAGTCAGTGAGGGAGCGCACGGACAAAACAACAACACTCCCCCATGATCCAAAGACGACAGTGTACATGAACAAGAAGAAGTCATGCTCCCTCATTCTCCCCAGCCTAACACTCAGTACAAGAGCGAAAGGAGACGAATCACATGTACAATAGGAACCCATGTATGCGGAGGAGTCACACCATACACACTTAGGGAAGCAATCCGACCATGCTCACAGCCTTCTTAAACGAGTTGTGCTTCAGTGCCTTGGTGAGGAAGTCAATCAACTGCTTCACAGTCTCGACCCACGCGATGAGAAAGCTGCCATCATGCAACAAGGAATGTATGTAGTGATACTCAACATTAATGTGCATTGTGCGAGCATGGTGGTCACCATCATTGTTGGCAATGGCAGCGGCACTCTCGTTGTCATAGTGCAAGGTGATGGACG
Organism: Penium margaritaceum; assembly: GCA_023375785.1. NCBI lineage: Eukaryota > Viridiplantae > Streptophyta > Zygnematophyceae > Desmidiales > Peniaceae > Penium > Penium margaritaceum. Next base: position 153,622 of record SZWC01004198.1, read on the forward strand.
ACACAGGTTGAAGCAACTCACTCACCAAGCGACGAAGCCATATACTTTCATATGTACCACCGCCCAAAGCCATGTACTGTACCTCTGCTGTGCTATGTGCGACACACCCTTTCTTTTTGCTACACCATGATACTATAGTGTCTCTGATGAGAAAGATCCAACCAGTGTAAGTCTTCCCACCTAGGATCCATGCTCAATCGCTGTCAATTTAGCCTACGCCTACCACAGACGGCTAACGGCGGAATCTGAGGCCTTGGCGTGGGGTGGAGACCACGTATTGCAACACGCGGACAGCTGCATCAAGGTGTAGCTGGGGCTTGTAAGAACTAGGTGAAGAAATTCAAAGAAAAGGCAATGTCAGCCTATGTGGTGGTGGCAAGAAACACGAGTGACCCGATGACACAGAGGAACGATGTGATATCCACCGTTGTACACGAGGTGATGGTATCAGTAGCCTTTGGCTTGGGGGTCATCGAGGTGGAGGTGCTGAGGACAATGGTCAAGAGATCGGCAAAGCGATCAGCAAGCGTCTGAACATATGCTGCCTGATGTACCCGCATGATGCCATGCGGAAGATCGCGCTCAATTTCCATGCTGAGAAACACATAAGCTGGCCTGAGGTCCTTCATCTTGTAGGTCGCCTGTAGCAGCTCCTTCACTTGCCCGACAGTAGAAAGGTAGGGAGACACAATGAGTAGGTCGTCCACATAGACGAGGATCACAGTGAAGGGAGTCCCAAGAGGAGTGAGGAAGAGTGCTGGGTCTGTAGTACTACAGACCCAGAGAGGACCGGGGGCCGGCGCCAACTTACAAGGCCACAGGATGCCACGAGGAACATGAGTGTAGACCTGGTGTCCGTAAACATAAGGAGCCCGGCGAGGACGAGGTGGTAAGGTGGGGATAGGCGCCGGATCCGATGTCGGGGAACTACTAGACAAGGACGGATCCACGAGGGTGGGTGCATCGGAGGGAGGAAGGAGGTCAACCATGGGGTGAGGCTGGGCTAAGGACTCAGCGGATGAATCCAACTCTGACGGGTGCGCGGCATCATCGGCAGGGGACCTGGGCAGTAAGGTGGACAATGAGGGAGGAGAATCCAGGCCATCCCCTACCAGGGGTGTGGATGCATGTGGGTCAACCTGTGCCTCTAGAGCTTGAGCGGTGGCGCGACAAGTATCTCCCCCATGAGACAACAGTGACGGAGGTAGAGAGGAGGTAGACCGGACACAAGGGAGGTCGCGAGGGAAGATATCCTCAAAGAACACGGCATCACGGGACTTAACAATACGATGCAGGACTGGGTTCTACAAGCGCCAAGCCTTAGACTGACGCAAGACACTGATGAAGGTGCAAAGATGGCCGCAAGAGACAAGCTTGCTATCTCGCTGGTCCTTAGTGAGCCACACGCTAGCAACGTACCCCCAAACAAGAGTAGGCCAAAGATCGGCCCGTTGACCGTACCACAATGTGTACGGCCTGGCCTAATGCGGAAGGGGACCATGGAGAATGCGGTTCCACATCCAGGTCATGTGGGGCATGGCCTCAAAGAAGAAGCCTTCCGACAAACCGGACTTGACAAGCGTTGCACCGACAGCATCGGTCATGGTGCGGTTCCACCGCTCGGAGACACCGTTGTAATACATTGTCCTAGGGGTGGATGTCCCATGACGGACCCCATGACTGACAAGATAGGCAGTGGTGTCCCCCATGCACTCACCATCGCGGTCAAACAAAAAACGTTGGAGGGTGCGGCCGCACTCGCGCTCAGTAACGAGGTGCCAAGCACGGATGGGGGAGGTCTCGTCGCTTTTCCGACTGAGGAAAATGACCCAACGATAGCGCAAGTAGTCATCTGTGAGGCTCGGCGCATAGTGGCCACCGTCGATAGCAGACGCGACCAGGAGAGGGTCCATGATGTCCGAGTGGATGAGCTCCAACAGGTATGTGGTCCAAAAAGAGGACACACGATAGGAGGTTCACTGCATCTTGCCCTTGGCGCAACCAATGTACTCGGTGCGGCAAGGCCATTTGAAGGTGGAGGGATCAATTCCAAGTGTGGGCTTAGTGCGGAGCATGCTATTGACAACATCGGAGTGAACGTGAACAGAGGCGGGAACAGAGGAGGTGCACGTGCTAGGGGGAAAGGACACTGGTGACGAACACATGTGTCGTGATAACCTCTGAGAGGTTGTCACAGAAGACAGCCCAGAACATGACCTGACCGGACGGGCGAAAGAAGACAGTGATAATGCCACAGGAGTGACGGACATCAATGCTCATGAGGTCGAGAGCCGTGACAGACGTGAGGATGAGATCCAAACCAGGAACATACAGTACATCAGTCACAAAGACGTCACCAAACGGACCACAAAAACAAAGGACGCCAACACCACGGACTGGCAAGATCTACCCAGACCCGGACTGGACACTATGAACATTGCCAACGGGACCAAGCATGCTAAACTCCTCGCGACAGGACGTCATGTGATGTGTGGCACCGAAGTCGATGATCTAGGTGTCATTAGGGTTGTGGACCGGCGCCGTGAAATTATAGTAAGCGATGAAACAGGATGCGGGAAGAGAGAGGGAGGTCGCAAGCTGAGCACACGAGATGAATGCAAAGTGATCATGCTAGTCATCCAACCATGCGACATCATCCAAAGCCAGCTCCGAAGGACAACATGCCACTTCCCAAAGGTTCCCTCGGAAGTCGGTCTCTATGTGGCAGTGGGAGACCTCTCGACTAGCAGTAATGCGACTCGCATTATCCTGGAGAGGAGAAGTGATGCCAAGCTGCGTGGTAATGAAACTCTGCAGCTGGTAGGTCTGAGTTGACGGGCGCCACGACATACGGGGTAACAGTTCCAGACGGGGGATACAAGCTCCACTGGGATGGAGGCTGTTGGTAGTACACCGGTTGCGACGATGTGTACTACTGCTGTTGCGGCGATGGTGCACACAGCTAAGACTAAGGCATGACATACTTCTATTACTGCTGCTGATGAAGAAGGGATGGTGGAAGCTGCGGTCGAGGCTGAGGAGCCGGGTGCTGGGTGGAGTAGATGGTGGCCACAGTGCTACTAGGGGAGAAGGGAGCAGTGGTGGCAGCAGAGATGCCAAGGCGGCACTCACGCTAAAGGCGCGTGGCGGTGACAATGCGGGCCTGGTCAGTAGGGACAGGGCACATGAACCACCCGTGTCCCGTCTTTTCGTAGTCATCGCACGTCAGGATAATGGAAGAAGACTGTTACCCCTTTCCCCTGCCAGAAAAGGAAGTTCCGAGGGAAGGGGTGGATGGGCTGCTGGAGGTGGCAGCTACGATCGTAAAAGAGCCATTGTGCTGAAGCTATGTGTCTTGGTGTGCTTCCGCCAGGCTGAGAAAGAGGCCATATGCCAAGGTCACCAAAGTGCCCTAGGCCGCCAGTGCCTTGAGGATGGGTAGGTCGTAGGGGACGAAAATGTTCGCAAATCCAGTAGTAATACCATCCTTGATGGTGAAGAGGGTAGTAAGCAGGGGAGGCATGACTGTCTTGAGTCGGCGCGGGATATCTTGTGCCTGGCGCCAGTAGGTGGTGCAGGAATCAGACTCCCTCATGTGATTGGAGTTGAATACCTTCAAGAGGTGGTAGACAGCTGCCTGGCCGGAGGTGCGATACGGCTGTGACAGCGAGTCCCAAGCCTGTTGTGGGTCAACGCTGGTGTCGTCAATGGTGTCACCAAGGAACGACTCTAAGGCAGTGCGGCCAGCTTTGGGAGCAATGAGGATGAGTGTGGATGGCACAGCCTGCCTCAAGCGCTTGCTCCGGGCTGGTGTCATCATGCTAAAGAGTGTAATACGACCACATGCCCTCCTCCTATGCCCAGATGTGGTAGAGAAGTTCCCAAGACAGGAAGAGTTCATCTCCGATGAGGGAGGAGGAGGAGACTCGTAATCCTTACGCCGAGAGGGGCCGGCCGCTCTAGTGCCTAGGACACTAGTAATCGTCTTTTGCTATTGTTGCACCTTTTGTTGCACTGTTGCATTTGTCTACGCTAGTAACCGTCTGCTGCTGTCTGTGCTGCAGCAGTCAGAGCAAGACCAGGCTGTCCTGGGAGGACATTCTGGCTAGTGCTGGTTGCACCGCATCTGGCACAATTGATCGACCTGGCATTGCAGATTCCCCATGGGGTTTGCACTGGACAGGTCTCCATAGCTATCCTACATGCCGGCGACACTGTCCTGACTGGGCATTGTCGCTGCTGGTGATGTTGCTAACGCCTCTACTACCATTGCGAATACTATTGGTGCTGCTGCTGTTGCCGCTGCTGTTGTTGCCGCTGTTGTTGCTATCGTTCCCGCCACTACTACTACTGTTGTCGCTGCTGATGCTGCCATTTCTGCTGCTGGTACTGCTACTGCTGCTTACGCCACTGCTGCTCCTTTCGCGACTGCTACTGCCACTGCTGCTGCTGCCGCCCCAATCCAGGTTGGTGCGCAGTCTCCCCTTAGTTAAGGGCTGGATGGTCAAAGTGGTCAGATAAAACATCTGAGTTTGATTATCCCTGATTTAGAATTCCAACACTTAAAAATTAAGGTTGTCCAAATCAAGTGAAATTTGGCCCACAGGTGCTCCTGTTAGTGCTGAATGTAGTGGTGGAAGTCTTATCTTGAAAAGGTGAAACGAAAGTGCCAAAGCGACCTAATTCCGTGCTGAGCTCGAACTGGATGTGTGACAAGGGATGATTACTGCTCAAGGCTACAGACCGCCAAACGAGCAGATCATGGTGGCTATGGAAAGCTTGTGACCTAAGCTTGTGAACGAGCCTATGCATGCAATCTTTTATTTCTGTTTGAGTTTTGAACAGTGAACCGTAGGGGACGTTGGTGGCTGACGTGATTTGCGTCTTCGTCTCCTCCTCGTCTGTGCAACTTCCAGGAAGGTGTGAGGATGGGGCAGTAGCTACAAATGGTGCTCCTGCCTCCTTCCTCTCCCTCTTGGGTGTCTGCTGCTGCCGCTACTGCTGCTCCTTGATGTTGCACCTTTGTCTAACACTACTGCTGCTGCTGCTACGTCTTTGCTGCTGTCACTACTGCTCCTGCCGCTGCTGCTACTGCTGATGCTGCTGCTGCTACGGGTCACTCACACCTCTGGCTGAGGTTTCCATATACGACGTTGCCAGCAGGTTTCCTGACGTCACTGCGATGGCCGCTCACCTCCCTGCGTCAAACGTGGGGGTCTGAGCTGCCGGAAAAAATCCGGCAGCATTTCCCCTGGACCAGTGGCTGTGGGAAAAGTTCTGACGTCGCCACCAGGCAGGTCAGTGCTGTCGGAAAAATCTGGCAACATTTCCCCTACAGTGGCACGTATGGGAGGTCCGCCGGCGTAGTCAAGAACCTGTACTCCACTGTTGCTGCTCTTGTGTCTGCTTGTCTACGGCTCTGATACCAAAAAAGAACTAGCTAGTGCTCAAGTTTGGACAATGGCATTGTTGATTCAGCGTGTGGGAACCCACGCTCGTTGCTTAGTCTGCCCCCTTAGTCTGCTACACTCGAGTCTAAGTTTTAGAGCTCTGGTTTGTTACTAAAAAATGCGTGTGCCAGAGTTACCGTCACAAAGCAACCGGAGCAAAGCAATGAATGATTAGGAGTAAGGAATGAGCAACCAACTGAGACCCCTCCTAGTTCTAGCCTCGCCTCAGCTCTGTGAGGCTTGTTTCTAAAACAATCAGCCAACCAGAAAATTCCTAGCATTATCATGTCTGGCATGATTTCCTACATAAGCCCTACCAGACACCAGACAGCCCAAAACGCTGTCCGTTTTCCCTAAAAACTGGACCATACCAAAAACACCACACTGCAAACACAGTCGCATAGTCAGAATCAAGAAGAAAAACAGCTACATTGAGTTACGGCTGTCCAAACTCGGGTGCCAACTGCACAGTTTCTGAGAGCTATCTCCGACTACTGGTGACGTGACAGCTAAGAGTTGTTGCCGATGGAGTTGGTCGTGTAAGGGTGTAGTGTCAGAAGCGCAAGGAGGAGGAGAACCATACGCCCGGCTTCACGGCGACATGTCCACTCCACCGAACAGCACCCCGTTAGCATTAATGTCCATCCAGTCAGTCCTGTGCACAAGCATGTGCACCTGCCAAGAGGTCACATTAGGAGACAGAGAGGCAGTGCACGGACAATACAACAACAATCCACCCGTCTAAAGATATTCATGTGTCCATTCTTTGTATCGATGGCTTGGGGTTTGCCTAATCAGAATGTCATCTTATGGATTTTCAGGCATCGCACCCGTCCAACTCACACCCACGTGCATAACGTTCCTATCGTAAACACGTCAATCACAGCTTTTTGGTACCATGGCCTCAGCACAATCAGCAACTAGGACTACACATGAACTCAAGACCCTCAAGTATCGCGACGGCCTAGTGGGCCTAGGATCCTGTCCGCTTGCCACTCATAACATCCAGAAGTGTTAGTGGGTGCATGCAAGGAGCATTCAATTTGCCACATGCATCCAAAGAAATGTACAAGGAAAAGCCCATAATGTAATCCAATAATCTAAGCCATGTTTTCATGCTGCCAACTAAGTGCTTCTCACGTGGGATCAAGTAAGGAAGGCACGAACCTTTGACATGTCATGGAATCTGCAAGTGGTTGAACAATTTCACATTGTTCATGCATCTGCACAACATGTGATGTGTAATCAAGAGGGAAAATGTTGGGTCAATACAACAAGGGCCCAGTACACGCCGTAAATCACCTTTTGAGATTTAAAACCCATATGCCCCTGCTGTGATTTGTGACATTCCTATCCACCTGTTTAGTTTGCTGGGACCACTCGGCCGTATCCATGCCCGTGCAGATCCCTGATGCGGACCCAAGTGGCACCGGTGCGTCGTCTGGTGATGGACCAACTGCTCCAAGCTGATCGACAACCACCCCAGAGTCCTGTTGGTTTGTGTGGCTTCCACCCGTCACGAGCGACGACTGTGGGGATTATTCGTATACCTCGCCAGCAGTACTGGAGAGCACGGCGTCATGATCTTTGCTGCGAATGCAACAGGCGCTGGAGCGCCGACGAGTGGTGGCTCCATGCACCAGCAGCTACCAGGCAGCTGCCAAGACATCCCGGATGCTTGCTTGGGTCCTTTCCGATTCTTTTGCAGATGCTAGAGTTTTCTAGGTGGAGTGGCTCTCGAGCCCGATTTACATGTTTTGCATTGTCAGTCCACCGATCGATGTCGGACTTGTGTGTGTAACCAGTTGTAGCGTCCGGCTTGAGGTTTTGCATCTCTAGGCTCAAACAGTGATGTGTTTGGATACATGTGCGCAGGTTTATGGCTAAACCAATGGTTTTGGGCTGGTTTTAGGACAAACTGACACTACACGTGTGTCACTTGCAGTGAGCCACAGCAGGTATCTATGTTGTGTTCTTGTCAATTGTCATTTCAATGTGCATGTGTTTTATTTTTATGGAAGCACATTTGACACTATTTGTGTCGCCTAGCCCAACCCTTGCCATTTTGCGTCCGACCTGTGTTAACGCCACGACCTGAGTGAGCGCTGACGCCTAGTCAGTGGCAAGCGTGCTAGGAAGCTTCCTTGCGATCTAATTTTGGTATTAGAGCAAACGAGCCACAGCTCGTGCTGTACAGCAAAGACGCAACAGCGGCAGCAGTGGCAGATCTTGGAGGGACCCACCACGACTACGTTGCAACGGAGACAGCGACAGCAGCTGCAATCAATAGTAGCCATAGTAGTAGCAACAGCAGGAAGCACCTGTAGCGGGAGCGGCTACAGGCCACAGCCACGCCAAGCAATAGCAGTAGCACTGGGTGGCCGCAACAGCCATGTCTGGCTACCAGCCTGTATACACAAAGAAAATGGAAGGAGATACAGCTCGCAACAGCAGCTTGCAGCAGCGGCTGCAAGCAGTGGTAGCGCAGCAGCCGCATCAGCTTGTAGTAGAGACGGTAGCAGCTTGCAGCAACGCTGGCATCAGGAGCCGCTAGCAATATCTAGCAGCCGCTAGCAATAGCTAGCAGCCGCTAGTAGTAGCTAGCAGCAGTAGCTAGTAGCAACAGTAGTAGTGGGCGATAGATATAGTAGGCGACAGCAGCAAACAACAGCAGCAATAGTAAGAGGCAGTAGTAAAAGGCAGCTGCGAGCAGCAACAATAGTAGGCGGCAGTAAGCAGTAGAAATAGCAGCAAGATGAGAGCAGCGAGAAGTAGTAACAGGCGACAGCAAGTAGCAGCAGCAGCAAGCAACAGGAAGCAGCAGCAATAGCAGCGAGCAGCAGCAGAGCAGTAGCATCACGCATAGCCGCAGCGCGCATCAGTGCTGCAGCACTACTACTTAGCATAGTAGTGTGTAGTTGTTACAGCAGGTACACAAGCAGCTGCGCAACTACTATAGAAGGTGCACACGCAGGCATAGCAGCCGCGGGAGCAGTTGTAGCTACCCTTATCATGGTTGTAGCAGCAGGAAACTGCATGGTAGCTACCTATTGCAACGAGCCCCTCCAAAAATGGGAGGGGGCCCGTCGAGAAGCTCGCCCACAAGCGAGCTCACTGATCGGCGAGCTCGCCGAGCGAGCTTGCTCGACGAGCTTGTTCGAGACGAGGCTTGAGCCTGCACACACCAAAAAGAAACAACAAAAGAAAAAGAAAAAGGAGGGGGAGAGGACAGAGGGGGGGTCCTCGAGTGGGGTACCCCAGAATAACCACAAAAGGGCCACCTGAGGAAAAAAAAGGGGGAGGAGAAGAAAAGAAAGAAAAAAAGGTATCAGTTGGTGAGAGCGACCGGTGTAGTATCAGCAGCCGCAGCCACAGCAGTAGCACCAGCAATGTTACCAGTCGCTGGAAGTGTGGCGGGGACCATCGCCGTCGACGTTGACGGCAGCCGTAGGTAGCAGCGGCTGTAGCAACAGCATCGAAGGTGACTTGAGGTCGCATATTATGCCAGCGGCCTGATAGCAACGTAGCAATAGCATAGTAGTCCCACAGCAACGCACCACTAGCGTGGTGGTGGCCGTCCTCGTGACAACGTCCCAACATGTCTGAGAGACTATGGTTCAATCGCACACCTCTCCTGTGGCCTTATGCCAGCGGGAGCAAGTGCCGTGTACACTCACCCACACAAAGCTTCGGAGATGGGCAGATTAGCGTGGCAAGGAGCACAACCGGCGCCGTGGTTGGCACCGGCACTACATGCGTGGCACACGCCGCTTCCATAGTTGTAGTTGCAATCGTGGCACATGCCTCAGGCGTCTAACGACTTTGCCTCTTACTACTGTGGCGATCAGCACCATGGCTAGCGCCAATGTCGCCATCGCCCTGCCAGGTGACGACCGCTCTAGATAAGATTCCGTCCTTCCTCTTCACCATTCGACTTAGAGACGTTGTCATCCGACACTACGTCACCTCTTAGTGGAGCTATGGCAGTGTTGTATGCCGAGCTCCAGGGTCTGAAGCGCATGGTGCAACAGCTCACAGGCCATGTGGTCTCTGAGCGGGCCGTTGCCACCATGCTGTAACATACAGCTACATCTTCCTCCTCGCCATCCTCATGTCCATCAATGTCATCATTTGACGATGCCACGCCTCCCGACCTTAGCTCCACATCTGACGTCCTCCGGTCTTTGCTAGAGTCAGTTGGAGTCATCCCGACCTTTGACCCCTCTGCTTCTATGGTAGTCCCTTCAGCTTGCCGTCGTCGCGCTCACACTCGACACGTGAGGAGCGGACGGCACATTTGGCGAGACGTGCCCAGGAGGCAGCAGTAGTTGTAGTAGTGGCAGACATCACCATGGAGATGACTCTCTCGTCCCCAGTCGCAGGGTTGGTGCGGCATCCCTTCGCAGCTTCTATTGGTGCTTTGGTCGAGGGGGGGATGGAGTGTATGCCGACGACCATTGGAGAGTGTAGGAGGGATGTAACAGACGGTGCTTCATTACAAGGACGAGACATCCAAGGAGTGGTCTGACGTGGAGTCGGAGACGGACGAGTGGTCCGACGTGGAGTTGGAGTCAGACGTAGAGATGGAGATGGAGATGGAGACTGCAGTTGACATACCAGAGAATTTGACCAAAGAGGCATGTGTGGCAGTAGTAGTGGATGACGCCGTAGTAGCAATGGCGGTGACAGCCGACACATGTGGAGCAGACGTCTAGGTAGTGAGCGTGTCGACAGCCATCGACGTGGAGAATGTAGTAGCATTTGCAAACACCGCTACTGATGCGACGTCGGCGGTAGACGCCCTTGTTGATGTAGACACCACGATGGTCGTCGCTCTGAAAACATTCAGTACGGCCTCTGCAAGGGTACACGCCCCCTCAGCCACATCATTAGCCATTGCAGGTGCACATGCGAAGGGTGTACCCTGAGAGGCAGGAGATGTCGAGGTTGCCAGCATTTCCACAATGGCCGGTGCCATTGTGGTAGCTGTCTGTGGAGGCACAACCACCGCGGAGGATGCAACTTGAGTAGTAGCTGATGCACTTGTAGCCAAGCGGGCCCCTACGGTTAAGCGTTTACACTGTGCGCTTTGTAACCAGGAGGATGCAGTGACACGTGCAGATAGGCACCTACAGGACCTCACGCTTGAGTTGCATGCAACGAGCACACGTTGGAGCACCGCAGGCACCGCGGATCGTCGGGTAGCGGCAATAGACGTCGAGGATGTGTACACGCGCCTCGAGGCTCCTGAGTAGATGTTCCACAGTGCAGTGTGGAAACGGTCGTAATTGCGCTGACAGTTGGAGGAGGCAATATCAGTAGATGCTTGAGCAATGACGGCCCGTGTAGGGGCATCCGTTACCGTGATCCACATCATTGACAGCCGAGTGGTAGTTGTGTTTGTGGCATTAGATGAGCCTATAGCAGTCACCCCTTCATGCACATCTACCATGGAGGATGCAGAGCGAGGTGTGGACCTCCGGCTCATAGTTGCCCTAACCGGCGTTGCTGACACCATGGCGGTTCCAGCCGAAGATACACCTACACACGTCCAAGCTATAGTTCCCGTACCCAATCGCTTGCGCTCTCGGTCGACGAGCAACAGGTAGTCATGGCTTGAGCGGAGGCGCATGTGCAGAATCTCATGGCCGAGCTCCAAGAGGTCAGCAGCAGTTGTTACATTACGGATGTTCCAGCATGACAAGTTGCCGAGGAGTGCGTGGAGGATGTGCACACGGGTCTCGAGGCAGTTGAGAGGTCTCTGCTGGATGCACGTCGAGGAAAGGTGGACATTCAGCGGAAGGTGGACGTTTGGTTGCGCACTAGGGGTTGGGAGGAGCCTCGGGACATTGCAAGGGCTCCCGATGACAGCGATTATGCAGCAGAGGCAGATTCACCGACGGATGTCGACGTCATAGCAGCAGTCGACGGCCGAGTGACAGGTGTATTAGCAGCAACCGGTGCCTCTGCAGTAGCTCCTCTTGCAGATGCAGATGCTAGAGATGCCGACACGTTGTCTGGTGCTGACGCTTTGTGAGTAGTCACCGCCAGGCAACAGATGATTCGACGGCTGACCTACGCGACGAGGCGGCAAGGCTGCAGGAGGCCTTGGCTCGTGCCGATGCCAACGCGATCAAGGTCCACCGTCAGGTTCGTGACGCGGCTGACCGCCTACATGCCAAAAATGTAGCCGCTCAGCCGACAGCTGCAGCAGAGCTCGACTAACTGTACATATATCTCGACGCGACAGAGTCCTCGTGGCGATGTGTAGCTCAGCACCTGGCAGGCATGCAGCAGGTGATGTAGTTGGAGGAGGCCCTCACCGCTACACCACTCATTACAGTAGGTGACAATTGCAATGACGAATACGACAGCGACGACGACAACAGCGACGACGGCGCTCTAGGGTGATGCTATGAGCGAGCACATCCCACCAACATCATCATCACCGTTGCTATTGCTCTGTAGGGATATGTGGTCATCGGGGAGCCGTACTCCCTCCTCAGGGATTGTGTTGGGAGCAGCCATGAGTTTTGCTCGTGTTGTCAGCCTCTGCAGCCCAAGGGGAGTATTGGTGTGTGGGCTTTGGCCTAAGACCATTATGGGGACAGCGTGGTTAGCTTGTGTCTGGCATGATACTCCGGTTGAGGTTAGGTTGGTCGAAACCCGCACACCTGGTGACTTGTACCGGTGTGACTTACAGACCCATTGCCTCCATGTGTTAAGTATGTTCCATGCATGCGAGTAGGTGTGGTTGAGACCCGGATCCCGGAGACATGTTCCAGGGTCATGAGGAGACCTTGATGATGTCTGGGACCTACTGCAGTTTTTCTGAAGCCTGTAGGATTTCATCGGTGGACTGGCCGTGGGCCCGATTTGCATGTTTTTTGTTGTGCATCCACCGTTTGATGCCGGATGCATGCATGTGACCAGTGATATCGTTTGGCTTGAGATCTTGCACGTTTAGGTTCAGACAGTGTAGACAAGTCAGAACACTACGCTGTCTGAACCTAAACGTGCAGGATCTCAACCGAAAAACATTGTTTTTGGACCAGTTTAAGGACAGACCTCGCACTGCCGTGTGCGACACCCGCCTTGCGCCGCGGCAGGTATATATGATGTGGACCTGTCACTTGTTATCTCTCTCTGCAAATTCTATTGAAGCATTTTGACACTCAAATTTGTGTATTCTAGCCAGACTCTAGCCGTTGTGTGTACAACCTGTGACTGTCGTCACCGTTTGACTAGGCACTGACGCCGAGTTAGCGATTGTGTTGCTAGGAAGCTTCCATGCATCTTCTCAGCCCCGAGTCCAAAGACAACTCTTGGAGAGCGATTCAAGTTGCTCTCTGTCGTCGCCCCTCATGACATCATCACTCAATTGCTATCGAGAAAAAACGCCCTTTTCAAACAAAACGATGCCCCAACACGCAAACCCTACCCCAAGTTACATTCAAGGTTTAGGGGGCTCGTGTTGAGCCCCGTGGAAGCGGGGCCCAGGAGGTTCCCTTTCAACATACGGGTGATATTGTGTACTTAGTGTGACCTCTTGGCTCACGTCCTTTGTCGTGCAGACTCCTGATGAGGCGGAGGTTCCGGAACCCTGGGGGAGCATACGCGAGTCCGCCGAGCAGCCACAAGATGTACTCCAACCGTCATCACGGGTGCTGGCTTCTCTCCTGGAGCGCACGTACCTTGGTCAAATACATTTGAATGTGATGCCAATTCATGTTTGAACTTTGGTGGCTTTGTGACATAGTTTTGTCCTACCTGTGAAACGGTGGTAGTTTGAACTAGCATAGTTTAGACCTAAACTTCACATTTGGGTTTTGTGGGTTTGTGGAGCTCGAGAGGGATTCACCCCTTGCACTTCGAGTGGGCACCTGTGAGCCCCATGTCACCAGCCGACGGGTGGGCTCGGATAGCGAGCTCCACCCGCCACCACTCTCACTCACTCCTTTCACTCTCATGTTTCACACACACCATTGTTTTGACTGCCGTCGGTTCCATTCAAACCAGAGTGTTGAGCTGCACGTGATCATGTGAGGGAAGAGGGGTGAAGCATTTCTGTTTTGGTATAAGAGTGGGGCGAGCCAAAGCTCGTTGCGCTGCACAAGAGGAGCGTAGCACAATCCAGGGAGGATCCGCTGATCAGCAGCCGCAGCAACGGCTGAGCCGACCAACAAATGCACGGAGCAGCAGCGGCAGCGGCAACCGAGCAGAAAGCAGCAGCAAGAGAGGGGGCTGCGCGAAGCAACGGTTGCACCAGCAAAGCACTGGGGCGGCGGCGGCCGCTAGCAACTGCGGTAGCGAGCAGCAGCAGCCGTAGTGACGACTGTGCAACCGCATCATACACAGCAGCTGCACGGAGCAGCAGCCACAACAACTACGGCGTTCAGCAGCGAGCGGCAGCGGCAGCTAGCAGCTGTAGCATTCGGAAGCTGCGGCATTGGGCAGCTGCGGCATTGGGCATCTGCTACAGTTACCGCTACACAGACGCCACGATAGCTGCACAGCCGCAGCACCAACGGCAGGTGCTTGGAGGAGCAGCTGCAGCTGCGGCAGCGGGCAGCAGGCCAGCACACTGCGTCAGGCTCTGGCTGGACCCGATGCTGCACTCAGGCACGTAGCATGCAAGGCTGAACTGGCGGCTATCAAGGAACATGGGGTTTACAATCTTGTGGATCTGCCGCCCGAACAAAAGGCCGTCCAAGCCAAGTGGGTCTTGCAGAAAAAGTGGAAGCCGGACAATATAGTTGATCGCTACAAAGCACAGCTGACTACAAAGGGATTCTCTCAGGTGGAGGGGATCGAATTCACTGAGACCTTCGCATCAGTTGGACGCACGACCACGGCCTTGGGTCTGCTGTCCTAGGTGGCCCAACATGACTGGGAACTCCACCAGATGGACGTCAACAATGCGTTCCTATATGGAGAACTAGAAGAAGAGATCTACATGGTCCAGCTCCCAGGGTTCGAGGATGGCAGCGGCCGTGTGTACCGGCTGCGGAAAGCGCTGTACGGCCTGAAGTAGTCGCCTCGATACTGGAACATGGAGATCACCGGCATGCTCCTACGAGCGGGCTATGTTCAGAGTGTTGCAGACCCGTCGCTTTTCTTATCCCAGACGGCTGCTACCTTTGCGACCATCCTGGCCTATGTCGATGGCCTTCTGATCTCCTCACTCAACCTAAAGGATGTCGAGGCAGCCAAGGACGTGCTACAAGCCCGGTGGGAGGGATTTTCTGCCTGGACCATCTTAAAAACCCAACAAAAAAAAAGGCAGCCAAGGACGTGCTACAATCGACGTACAAAATGAAAGATCTGGGAGAGGGCGCAGTCTTCCTAGGACAATCGACGTGCAGATTATGTGTGATCGCGCTCGTCGAACACTCTTCATGCATTAGGAGCGATACGCCCTCACTCTTAGGGAGCGGTTTGCCAAGCTTCTCAGCGACGTGCGCACAACGTCCACTCCGATCACCCCAAACGGATAGGACGCTCTGAAGGTCGATGATCCAGCAAAGCTGGGAGAGCTGGTCGACATGACCCTGTACTTGCGAGTTATTGGCTCACTCATGTACCCGGCAACGACGACACGGCCAGACATTGCCTTCACAGTCAACCTGCTCTCATAGTTCTCATAGGCGTCGCGTAGACGGGTCCTCGAGGCCGCAATCCGGTGGGGGCGATACGTCCTTTCCACTGCCCGCATGGGACTTCACTACCGAGGGCAAGCCTTAGTGGTCCTTGACGGATACACAGACAGTGACTGGGCGTGGAGTCCGGACGACAAGAGTCGCACCGGCTACATCTTCCTCGTAGGGGGAACAGCCGTCTCATGGCGCAGTGGCAAGCAGGGCTGCATCGCTCGTAGCATAGCAGAAGCAGAGTACGTGGCACTGGGCGCTGGCGCGACTGAGAGTGTGTGGTTGGTGCGTCTGTTACGTGAGTTAGGTCAGTCTATGCCCCCCGTTGTGCTTCGGTGTGACAATCAGAGCGCTAAGGCCATCACAGAAAAACTCCGGTGTGTTCTATGCGCGCACAAAGCACATTCATGTTGAGTACCACTACATCAGGAACTTGGTGGATCAAGGTGAGATTCAGGTCATGTGGGTTGGCACTGACTCGCAACGTGCTGATTTTCTAACAAAGGCCATTAGCCGTACGAAGTTTCTAGCGGCTGCTCGTTCGATGGGATTGCACCCTGCCTGTACTATGGACTGAACTCTGCCTTTGAGCTGCATTCGTGGTTGTTTTCCCTTCGTTGCTCTTGTGTTGTCGGTCGCGTCAGTGCTGCTACGTGTGGACCTGTTCGCCGTGTGTTCATGGGGGAGTGATGTTGTGTACTTAGTGTGACCTCTTGGCTCACGACCTTTGCCGTGCAGACTCCTGATGAGGCGGAGGTTCCGGAAGCCTGGGGGAGCATACGCGAGTCCGCCGAGCAGCTACAGGATGTACTCCAGCCGTCATCACGTGTGCTGGCTTCTCTCCTGGAGCGCACGTACCTTGGTCAAATACAGTCGACTTTGATGCCAATGCATGTTTGAACTTCGGTGGCTTTGTGACATGCTTTGAAATAGTGTGACATAGTTTTGTCCGACCTGTACAACGGTGGTAGTTTGAACTAGCATAGTTTAGACCTAAACTTCAGGTTTGGGTTTTTTGGATGTGTAGAACTCGACAGGGGTTTACCCCTTGCACTTTGAGTGGGCACCGGTGAGCGCCACCTCACCGGCCGACGGGTGGGCTCGGATAGCGAGCTCCACCCGCCACCACTCTCACTCGCTCCTTTCACTCTCATGTTTCACACACGCCAATGTTTTGACTGCCGTCGGTTCCATTCAAACCACAGTGTTGAGCTGCACGTGGTCACATGAGAGAAAAGGGGTGAAACATTTCTGTTTATGGGGAGTCTTGGAATCCCCATGCGAAGTGTGCTCAAACCCTCCCCCTAACACTCACAAACCCCTCGACAGAGGAGTTTGTGACAGTTGCGCGGAAATGTTGACGTCAACACTCTGACACAACATGCATGCGACATCGCTTTGACACAAGACTCACGCTGAAAGCTTTGAATCCAAAACATCGGAGCATTGATCGTTTTAGATCTCGGTTTCAAGGCACATCGTAGCTTAGATAAGAAGTGCCTAAGAGTAGGGCAAATCTAACTTGTGTTGGTCAAACAAAAACGAACACAACTTATGCCACGTGCTAATTAGTTGCTCACCCTCTACACATGCTTACTCCTAACACTGTGTGCGTCCCTCCTAGCTGAACTCGTGGTGTTCTCCCTCTTGCCTTGCATGACAATGTGGTTGCCAACTTGGACAATGTTGGTACAATGTTGCAAGGTCAACAGCAACAACACTCCCAGGATACCCTCAGGGGCAAGGGATGGGAGGATGCGAGGAGAGCAGGGGTGGGAGAGGATGGGTTGGGGGGAGAGAGAAAGAGAGGGAAGATGGGAATGTTCGTGAATTTGG
>SZWC01004199.1:10648-106384 GCA_023375785.1 Penium margaritaceum
CATCCACATCCACATCCACATCCACATCCACATCGACATCGACATCGTTTTGACATCGACATCGACATCGACATCGACATCGACATCGACATCCACATCCACATCCACATCCACATCCACATCCACATCCACATCCACATCCACATCCACATCCACATCCACATCCACATCCACATCTACATCTTTGCTCTGCACTGTTTTCAAGACAGCAAGGCATCTGGGTGTGTGCCCCCTCCGTCCATCCAGGTTGATGCGACGAAAACACCGGACGAGGTCTTCAAGACACTGTCTCCGTTCTTTGTCAGATTCATCCAGGTACGCGGTCGTGGGCGCGGGTAGAGTGACGGCAGAGCCGCCAGCTGCATTATATGGGGAAGGGTTCGTGCCTGTCTGCAGCGGAATCCTGATCCACGTCTCTGTACGAATTGGTTGGAGCGCGGCTTGTGCGCAAGACATGTTCAGGACGTTGGACGTCATGCGTGGTTGGAGTGGAAGTCCTGTGTCCCATCGCTCCGGAGCGACTGCAAGGCTTTTCTTGGATTCCATTGTATGGGCTGCGCAGCAGAGCTGAGTAGCGCAGGTTGTTGTGTGCCAGGAAGCATCTGAATGGTGGACACATGGGCCACCAGGTAACCTTGGTCGACTGCGTGCGAGAGTGGGTTTCCAGACAGCAATTTCCGTCACAGTGAAGGGGTAGCATGAAGTGGCCGGGAGTGGGGCGCTTCCCTGCCTGTCTTGTGTCTGCCTGCGCTGCCTGCCTTAAAAACTTCACGACCCTGCACAAGGGGATGTGCAACCATCGCATCATCTGGACCAAAGTGTGGATGATGCACGAATGAAGGTTTGAGAGGGTAATGAATGTGGCGGATGATGAGCTTTCTATGGCTCCTGAGACCGCATCTAATGATGCAGCTGCTCGCTCTTCCCCTTCTAAACTCCCCTGATTGCCTCTCACATGTACCTCACAGTTGCTCGTGTGCTTGTGTGTGCACACGTCGGCTCATTTGTTTCCATGCAGGATTGAATGCACCCCAGGTCGTGGCAACGCACATCCGGCTCTACCTGTAATCATCGAGTTCCAGTTCAATATCCTGGCTCGTCTTCTGCCTACACGCAGACACTCAAAGCAGACGTTATGGTAGGAATTAGGCTAGTCTGTCACTGCACATGTGAGTGGCACATAGCAGTAGGCATGACACTGGCTGTGTAGGTGAGATAAGAGTCGGTTGTATCACTTCACATGACACATCTATTCATAACTTATGCCAAGTCGAATTTCATGTCAATACTGTAGACCATCATCTTCCATTGGTCCTCCTATGGCAATCTCCCTCATGAAGTCCACTCCATGATTTTCCCTTTAAGTGTTGCAAATTCTTCTCTGTCAAGCCCAACACTACTAGGCACTGTGTTTCTCATCTATTTTACTTCGCTTAATGACTGAGACGCACTAAAGGCTGAAGGGGGTATTGAGTGTAACATCGACTAGAACTGGGATGGTGACATACCGAACTGCCAGGCATATTCGTCCACTTTTTTGTTATGTTTTTGTGGTTCTTATATTCTCCCAATTTTGGCTGCTTTTGGGTTTATTTAGGAGCCGTTCATTAGCCTTCACCAAGAATACTGGAACGTTCATATTCGTCCACGGTTAGGAACCGCGGAAAAGCTAAGCGATATGTCGGCCTTGTTGGTCGGCAACCTCGGTTCAAACCTCAAAACGTTTGGACCTGAGATGAAGTAGTACGTCGCGAGAGCAACAGCTGGTGGCCCGTGGGCTCGGAACGCTGGTCAGCACCTGTCTTGAGATGTGTTTTTTTTACCCGGTCAAGTTCATGATGTTCAGAAAGACCTGATTTGAACCCGACTCATGCTAAACTCTGCGGGATATAATTTCTGAAGGAATTCGTCCATCAGCCTTAGAATTTTTTGTGGAACTCTTGAACGGGATAAAACAATTATTATAGACGAATATGCCTGGCAGTACGGTACTTTGTAGGTGTCAAATCAGATTGGCTGCGTGACATATTCAATTGATTGCAGTTAGGATGCAGTGTGCACCTTCAGTAAAGTTGATATGTTGACATCCGCACACCCATATCACCCTGTCCAGAGACATGCTTGAAATTGCTAGGTAGTTTCCTGGATGAGCGGTGCGAGACGGGGCCGGTGAGAGCAATGGAGAGCAAGGCACTGTTGTGATTTGTGACGCTCCTGTCGACCTGTATAGTTTATTGAGATCACTCGGTAGTGTCCATACTTGTGCATATCCCTGATGCAGACCCTAGTGGTATCGGTGCGTCGTCTGGTGGTGGACTACCAGCTTGGAGCTCATTGACGACCGTTCGAGAGCTGTGGATGCTGGCCGGGACCTCCTGCAGTTTTTTTTTGCAGCACGTAGGAGTTTATCGGTGGACTGGCCATGTGCCCGATTTGCATGTTTTGCATAGTGTGTCCACCGTTTGATGCCGGATGCATGCATGTGACCAGTCGCAGCGTCCGGCTTGTGATTATGCACGTCTAGGTTCAGACGGCGTAGCGTTTTGACATGTCTGCGCTGATTTACGGCCAAAACACTGGTTTTGGACCGGTTTTAGGATAGATCTTGTGCTGCCGCGTGCGACACCCGCTGTGCACCACGGCAAGTACTTATGCCATGGACTTGTCATTGATCATCTCTCTCTGCAAATGCTATTGAAGCATTATGACACTTTGCCTTGTGTCTCCTAGCCAGACCCTTGCCGTTGTGTGTACGACTTGTGACTGTTGTCACTATCTGACCTAACACTGATGGCTAGTTAGCGGCTGTGTCACTAGGAAACAGAAATGCTAGGCAGCAGGTTGGAGCGGCAGCGTTGTTGATGCAGCGTGCGGGCTTCCATGCTAGTTGCTTAAGTCAGTTGCCCCCTCAGTCTGCTACCCTAGAGACTAAGTCTGGAAGCTCTGGGTTTGTTACTCAGAAGTGCGCGCGATTGTGTTAGCGCAAGAAAGCAGCTGGAAACTGAAAGTAACTGATTAACAATCGAGAATGAGACACAATGGGAGACCCCTCCAAGAACTAGCCTCCCCCCAGCTCTGTAGAGCTTGTTACTCAGTTCAACAGCCAATCAGAAAATAGCTCTATTTTCAGGCTGACAGGTTTTCTCAGTGGGGTCGCCAGACGACCGACAGCCCAAAACCCGGGCGTCGTCCGTTTTGCCTGAAAACTGGACCATACCATAGTACCGACGCTGTAAACGCAGCCGTGCGGTCAGAAACAGCTAGAAAAATAGTAGCAAGGAGTTATGACTGCCCGAACCCAGGCAGTGCCTATGATGGTCCAAGACGCCGAACAGGGCCATGCAACATGCAACAAGGACCCTATGCAGAGCATGACGATGCAGACGCGATGGGACACGTTGGACGTATGCAGACAGCAACTGCGGTGGTAGTGACCGCCGGCAGCACGACCGCCGAGGAGGCCTGCCGATGGAGATGAGCACGTCGCCGGAGAGAGGAGGCTCCAGCGAACTGCGAGTAGACCTCAGCGTGCTTCAGGTCCACCGGACGACACTCCATCAGCGTCGAGTCTCGCCGTCAGTCATCTGCACGCCGATGTACACAAGCCGGGAGTACACAACAGAGCAGAATGAGAGATGCGCAAAAAACCAACACTCCCCCATGACTCACAGGCGTAGTGCACATGGGCGGGCAGAGACACGGTCAACATCGAGACTCCCCCAGGCCACGCAGAGACGCAGGCAGAGACAGAGAGGACAACTCACGGACGCACGCCGATTGAACTCACAGCCTTCTTGAACAAGTCGTGTTTCAGTGCCTTGGTTAGGAAGTCAGCCAGCTGCCGTGCTGTCTCAACCCACACGATGCTGATGCTGCCATCATGCAACAATGAATGCACAAAGTGATACTCAACATTGATGTGCTTTGTGCTTGTGTGATGCACGCCGTCGTTGTTGGTGATGGCCATGGCTCATTGTCACAATGCAAGGTGATGGATGCGACATACTGACGCAAATCGGACAACAAACGACGCAACCACACACTCTCACACGCGCCCGAGCCAAGGGCCACGTACACAGCCTCAACAGTGCTGTGTGCAATGCACCCCTACTTGCCACTGCGCCAGGACATAGCTGTGCCGCCGATCAGAAAGATCCAGCCCGTGCAACTCTTACCGTCTGGACTGCTGGCCCAGTCACTGTCGGTATAGCCCACTGCGACGACGGACGGCTGGCGGCGGAACATGAGACCTCGTCGAGGGGTCGAGACGACATAGTGCAGTACTCGGATCGCAGCCTCAAAGTGGAGGTGATGCGGCTCTTGAGAGAACTGGGCCAGGAGGTTGACGGCGAATGCGATTTCTGGACGTGTCGTCGTCGCCAGGAACATCAGTGACCCGATGACACGCAGATACGTGGTCACATCAACTTGCTCCCCGACAATAGCTAGGGCAGGACTCTTTAGCTTCACCTGGCCGTCGGGTGACATAGGTGAAGATGCGCTAGGCATGAGGGGCAGGTCCTCAGCGAAGCGAGTGGATAGGGTCTGCACATAGCCAGCCTAGTGGATGTGCAGGATGCCCTGGGAGTAATCATGCTCAAGTTCCATGCCCAGGAAGACTCGGGCAGACCCGAGATCCTTCATCTGGTAGGCGGCGTGCAGCAAGTCCTTGACACGCTGGATGGCGGCCGTGTCTGGCGACGCAATGAGGAGATCGTCGACGTAGACCAGAACTACGGCAAAGGTCTGACCTCGCGGGCTGACGAACAGAGCGGGGTCAGCGGTGCTACGCTGGAGGCCGCCACGGAGGAGCGTGCTGCTGATCTCCTGGTTCCAGCACCGAGGCGACTACTTCAGGCCATAGAGGGCCTTCCGCAGGCTTCGAACTCTCCCATTGCCGTCGTCGAAGTCTGGGGGCTGCACCATGTAGAGCTCCTCACCCTCTAGTGAGCCATGGAGGAACGCGTTGCTCACGTCCATCTGGTGCAGCTCCCACCCATGCTGGGCAACCATGCTGAAGAGCGCCCGGCTGGTGGAGAACCGACCGACTGGGGCAAAGATCTGGTCGTAATCGACCCCAGGGACCTGAGCAAACCCCTTTGCTGTGAGGCGGGCTTTGTACTTGTCCAATGACCCGTCAGGCTTCCACTTGCGCCGAAAGACCCACTTGGCACCAATGGCCTTCCGACCTGGAGGGAGGTCGACGAGGTCATACACGTGGTGCTGCCGGATAGCAGCGAGCTCCTCGGCACAGGCAGCATCCCAATGTGTGGCCTCAGGAGAGGCTTGAGCCTCGCGTAGGGTGGTTGGGTCCTCCGGGCGTGCTGTAGACCGGATTGAGAGGGCGTGTGCATCACGAGCTCCAGGTGGGATGCGGGCGAGTGCAGCCATGATAGCATGCCGATGCTCGTGATGAAGCATGGCGTAGCCCAGTGCAGAGCTTGGGTTAAGGGTATGCGATGATGGCCGAAGTGGTCAGGCCGAGAGCCTTCGTACCAGGGTCCCCACTCACGACCGTGGGAGTGGAGGAGACACGTGGAGCCACAGGGGGTCGAGGCGCCACGGGACGCGGTGCGACGGTCTGCGCACTCACTGTCGGCCGAGGTTAGAGGCTGCGGCCTGGGCCACGTGTGTAGCATGGTCGGGCAGGAGATGGCACTGGGTCCGATGGGCCAACGGAGGCGGACGGGGCTACTGGCCCGGAGGAGCCAGCGGACGCGACTGGGGATGCTGGCGCGGAGGGGCCAGCGAACGCGACTGGGGCTGTCCGCCCGGAGGGGCCAGCGGACAGGACTGGGGCTGTCGGCCCGGAGGGGCCAGCGGACTCGACTGGGACTGTCAGCCCGGAGGGGCCAGTGGACGCGATTGGGGCTGTCGGCCGGGAGGGGCCAGCGGACTCGACTGGGGCAGCTAGCTTGGAGGTGCCGACGGACGCGGCTGGAACTGCTGGCCCGGAGGGGCTAGCGGACGCGGCTAGGACTGCTGGCCCGGGAGGGCCAACGGACGCGACTGGGGCTGCCGGCCCGGAGGGGCCAGTGGACTCGATGGGGGCAGCTGGCTCGGAGGTGCCAGCGGACGCGGCAGGGAATGCTGGCCCGGGAGGGCCAGCGGACGCGACTGGGACTGCTGGCCCGGGAGGGCCAGAGGACGCGACAGGGGCTACCGGCTCAGAGGGACGGAGTGATGTGTCACCCGGAAGCGACAGGACGGAGGACGGACTCACCACTCCTCCACGCAACGGGAGGGACATGGACGAGCCGGAGCGGATGAGGTCACAGGGAAATAGATCCTCGAAGAAGAGGGCATCGCGGGACTCGACGATGTAGTGTCGGGATGGGTCCCATAAGTGCCAGGCCTTAGACTGACGAGACACACTGAGGAAGGTGCAGGGGCGTCCGCGGGGGGCGAGCTTGCCACCCTGCTGTGGGGCGGGCAGCCACACAATGGCTACGCAGCCCCAGACGCGAGCCTGGCGGAGGTCAGCGCGCCGACCGCACCAGTGCAGGTATGGTGTGGACTGGCGGGGAAGGGGACCGTGGGGAATCCGGTTCCAGACCCAGGTCATGTAAGCCATGGCTTCAAAATAGAAGCCATCAGAGAGACCGAACTCGACCCGCATAATGCGGACGGCATCCGCCATGGTACGGTTCCACCGCTCGGATACGCTGTTCTGGGTGGGTGTGTAGGGCACGGACGTCTCATGGTGGACCCCGTGGGAGACGAGAAGGGACGTGGCCTCACCCATGTACTCTCCACTGCGATCAAAGTGAAAGCGGCAAAGGGAGCGGCCACACTCGCGTTCTGCGAGGACAGGCTAGTCCTGGATGGCTCGGGCGACATCGCTCTTCTGCGGGAGGCAGAAGACCCAGTGGTAGCGAGAATAGTCGTCCGTGAGGGTGAGGACATAGCGGCCATGCTCTCCAACGGACTCGGTGGGGAGAGGGCCCATGACGTCCGAGTGGACAAGGTCGAGAGGGGCGGAGGCATGAGAGAGAGATAAGGGGTACGTGGACGAGTGCATCTTCCCCTAAGCGCAGTCAATGCACTCAGTGGGACACAAGAGAGGGAAATTCTCCGGATCAAGGCCTTTGGCTGGCTGGGTGCGGAGCATGCTCTCTACGGCGGCAGAGTGGACGTGGCAAAGGCGAAGGTGCAAGAGGCGGGTGTGCTGAGGAGACAGCGTACTGGTGACAAACACATGGCTTGTGGCGGCCAACGGGGAGGAGACGGGAGGAGAAGAGGAGAGGCGAGGAACATGCCACAGGTTGCCACGGGCGGTGGCGTGCAGGACGACAAGACCAGACGGAGGCAACGACACAATGCCAACACCACGCGAGTGCACAACGTCCATGCTCATGCGGTCAAGGGCAGTCACGGACAGGAGGTTGAGCTCGAGACCAGGGACGAAGAGGACATCGGTCAGAAAAACATCACCGGCAGGACCACGGAAACGAACGACGCCAACACCACGGAAAGGCAACACTTGTCCGCAACCCGTCCGGACACCGGAGACATCGCCTACAGGGCCGAGCATACTGAAGGCCTCACGAGAGACCGTCATGTGATGCGTGGTCCCGGAGTCAATGATCCAGGTCTCAGCAAAGTCGTGGACATGGGTAGCCACATCGCTAACGGTCACATGGCAGCAAGCGAGGGACGCGGACGCGGTAGAAGGAGGCGTGAAACGAGACTGCCAATTGTCAAGCCACGCAATGTCATCAAGGAGGGGGTTGGAGGGGACCATGGGAGACGACGAGACAGACAAGGAGACGGGACACGACCGCAGCTCAGTCTCAGTCATGCAGGGCTGGGCAAGAAGGCAGGAGGTGACGCAACTCGCACTTCCCTGGGGAGGAGGGCGAGGCAGGCCAAGCTGGAGCGTGATGAACTGCTCCAGCTGACGCTCACGAGAGGACGCCCCGGGAGTGTAGATGGAGTGTGGGGTGACAGCTCCAGAGCCCGGGTAGTAGGAGGACTGAGCCGGCGAAGGAAGCGGAGGCATCGACGGCTGTGGGTAGTACTGCTGCGGCGCGGGTGTCAGTGGGACAAGCAGAGCTGTCAGAGTGGCAGAGCTGTTGGGTGAGGTCGGAGTGGAAGGGCCAGTAGCAACGACGGCGGCAGAGGCAAGACGACGCTCCCGCTGGCAATGCATGGTGGCGATGACGCGCGCCTCGTCCGTCGGGAGCGGGCACGTGTACCACCCGTGCTCGGGCTGACCACATTTGTGGCAGACCGAGCGACCACTGCTGGACCCGGTCGACGACTATTGTTGCTGCTGCTGCGGCGGACCCTTGCTTTTCTTGTTCGGCTCTTCTTCTTCTTCTCCGAAGACAATGAGGTAGCTGCGGTGGGGGAGGCGACGGCCACGGAGGCGACGACAGGGGAGGCAACGGCAGGGGAGGCAACGACAGGGGATGCAAGGGCCTCCGTGCGATGGAGCTGGGACTCCTGGCGAGCTTCCTCGATGCGGAGGAAGAGCTCATATGCCCAGGGCATGAGGGTGCCCTGGGCCGCCAGGGTGGAGAGGACGTCCTGGGGGTAGTGTACGAAGACGTCCGCGTACGCGCTGGTGGCGCCGCGCTTGATGGTGAGGAGCACAGACAGAGGGGGCAGAGCAGATTTGCCGAGATGACGAAGGATGTCCTCCGCCCGCTGCCAGTAGATAGTGACCGTCTTGGTCTCCCCCATGTGTAGGGAGTTGAACTCCCGGAGCAGACGGCTAATCTCAGCGTCACTGGATAGGCGATGGGGCCTGGTGAGGACATGCCATGCGGCTGCAGGGTCTAGGACGTCGCCAGCAGTGAAGTCACCGAGGACAGGCTCTAGGGCCAAGCGGGAAGCTGGAGGGGCGACTGGGACAAGGGCACGGACGGCGCGACCAGCGTCATACAACTGGTCTGCCTGGGTGGAATCGTAAGGGAGGGTGTAGTATGCCCTCACCCTGCGCCCAGATCCGGAAGCTGAGCTCCTAGCTCCGGAACTGCTCGCCGGCCTGAAGCGGCAGCGGCGGCGTCTCAAAGTCCTTCTGCCTGCGGCCGGCACCCAAAGTGGGCCCAAGGACAAAGGTCACTGTCTGCCGCTGACGTTGAGTCTGCTGCTGTGCCAGGTAGTACATGGCAGCAGACACAGGTGGACTGGCGTGCCTAGGAGGGACGAAGGACGGTAGCACACTGTAGGCAGTCTAGGCGGCTACTAGCTGTAGCGCTGGACGCTGCTGCATCAAGGCGGCGAGCTGTTGCTGAAGAGCAACGAGGGGGTGAGGATTGCCGCCAACGACACAAGTGGGTTGATGCTGCTGTTGTTACTGCTGCTGCTGCTGCTGTTGTTCCTGCTACTGCTGTGGCTGGTGCTGTTGTTGTTGCTACTGCTGCTGCTCTTGTTGTTGCTGCTGCTGTTGTTGCGGCTTCTGCTGCTGCTGCTGCTGCTATTGCTACTGCGGCTGCTGTTGCTGCTGCTGCTACTATTGCTGCTGCTGCAGTCGCTGCAAGAAAGGGGGGGTAGGGGTCCCTCGAACAGAGGAGGACCCCTCCTCACCGGGGGTACCAGCCATGGTTTAGTGTGGCTTGGTTGTTTTCCCCCTCTTTTTTTGTTTATTTTTTGTTGTGTGCTGCTGATGTCAGTAGTGACGTCAGGCAAGGATGGCTGACGTCAACAGAGGCTACTACGTGTGTGTAGTGCTACTGGTTTCCCCCTTGTGTTTGTTGTTTTTTTTGTTGTTGATGACGTCAGCAGTGACGGCAGTAGTGACGGCAGCGGATGGCCACTTACGTCAGCAACAGTGGATGCAACCGCTACTGTGGGGCTGCAGCCGCGATGTTGTTGGTACTGCCGCGGGTACTGCTGCGGCTGCTGCGGCTGCTGCTGCTACTGGTGCTGCTGCGGTGGCTACTGCTGTTGCTGCTTTGTTGCTGAGGCGGCTGCGACTGCGGCTGCTACTGCGGCTGCTGCGGCCGCTGCTGCTGCTGTTGCTGTGGCTGCGGCTGCTACTGCTGCTGCGGCTGCGGCTTCTGCTACTACTGCAGTAGCAGTTGCTGCCTGATGCGGCTGCGACAGTTGCTGCTGCTACAGCTTCTGCAGCTGCTTGCTGCG
Organism: Penium margaritaceum; assembly: GCA_023375785.1. Taxonomy (NCBI): domain Eukaryota; kingdom Viridiplantae; phylum Streptophyta; class Zygnematophyceae; order Desmidiales; family Peniaceae; genus Penium; species Penium margaritaceum. The sequence continues at coordinate 20,738 of SZWC01004199.1, forward strand.
GCTGCAGTAGCGGCTGCTGCTCGCTACTGCTACTGTTGCAGCTGCGGCTACTAGTGCTGCTACAATAGTTGCTACTGCTTGCTGCGGCTGCGGCTGCGGCTGTTGCTGCTGCTGCAACTGCTGTTGCTGTTTGCTGCGGCTACAGCAGCGGCTGCTGTTGCTGCTGCAGCTGCCGTGGGTGCGTGCTACGGCCGCTGCTGCTGTTGCTACTGCAGCTGTGGCTACAATTGTGGCTGTTGCTGCAGCTGCGGCTGCAACTGCGGCTGCTGCTGCTGCTGCGGCTGCTGCTGCGGCTGCTGTGAGTGCAGTGAACAGGAGAAAAAGGGGGGGGGTCCCTGCGCGTTTTTTTTTGTTTGTCTTGCCCGTTGCTGCGAGCTCGCTGCTCGCTGCAGGTAGTTGCAGCTGCTACTGCTGTAGCTGCGGCTATGATTGCTGCTGCTGCTGCAGCTGCTGCTGCTGCATGCTGCGGCTGTGGCTGCTGCTACTGCTGCAGCAGGTGCTGCTGCTTGCTGCAGCCACTGCTGCTCCTGGTGCTACGGCCGGCTGCTGCTGCTGCCGCCGGTTGCTGCTGCTACGAGTTATTGCACGCTGTCGCTGGTGCCGGCTGCTGCGAGCTGCCGCTGCTGCTGCTGTCGGCTACTGCTGATGCGACCTGCTGCTGTTGCGAGTTGCTGCTGCTGCCAGCTGCTGCTATGTGCTGGTGCTGCTGGCTGCTGCTGCCACTGCTCGCTGCTGCGACAAGTTGCTACTGCTGCTGTCTGTCACACTTGGAGGACGTCGCCGCGTACGTCGTCCCCAGCAAGGGCCTGACGTGGCTGGCCGCTCACCTCCTCGCGTCAAACGTGGGGTCAGTGCTGCCGGAAAAAATCCGGCAGCATTTCCCCTGGCCTAGTGGCCGTGGGAAAAATTTTGACGCTGCCACCAAGCGGGTAAATGCTGCCGGAAAAAATCCGGCAGCATTTCCCCTGCACTGGCGTGTATGGAGGTCCGCTGGCGTTGTCTAGCACCTGTACGTCAGTCTTCTACTGTTGCTGCTACGCTCTGGCTCTGATACCAAAACCGAAATGCTAGATAGCAGGTTGGGGCAGAAGCTTTGTTGATGCAGCGTGCGGGCTTCCACGCTAGTTGCTTAAGTCAGCTTACCCCTTAGCCTGCTGCCCTAGAGACTAAGTCTAGAAGCTGTGGGTTTTTTATTCAGAAGTGCGCGCGCCAGTGTTAGCGCTTGAAAGCAGCTGGAAACTGAAAGTAACTAATTAGCAAGCAAGAATGAGACACAATGGGAGACCCCTCCAAGAACTAGCCTCCCCCCAGCTCTGTAGAGCTTGTTACTCAGTTCAACAGCCAATCAGAAAATAGCTCCATTTTCAGGCTGGCAGGTTTTCTTGGTGAGGCCTGCCAGACGACCGACAGCCCAAAACCCGGGCCTCGTCCGTTTTGCCTGAAAACTGGACCATACCATAATACCGACGCTGCGAACGCAGCCGTGCGGTCAGAAACAGCTAGAAAAATAGTAGTAAGGAGTTATGGCCGCCCAAACCCAGGCAGTGCCTATGATGGTCCAAGACGTCGAACAGGGCCATGCAACATGCAACAAGGACCCTATGCAGAGCATGACGATACAGACGCGATGGGACACGTTGGACGTATGCAGATAGCAACTGCGGTGGCAGTGACTGCCGGCAGCACGACCGCTGAGGAGGCATGCCGATGGAGATGAGCACGTTGCCGGAGAGAGGAGGCTCCAGGAAACTGTGAGTAGACCTCTGCGTGCGTCAGGTCCACCTGACGACACTCCATCAGCATCGAGTCTCGCCGTCATTCATCTGCACGCCGATGTACACAAGCCAGGAGGACGCAACAGAGCAGAATGAGAGATGCGCAAAAAACCAACACTTGGAAGCTTCCACACATCTTTTCATGGTATCAAAGCAGTGAGACAGTTCTTGGCAAGGTGCACAACACAGATGCAGCAGAGCATAGCAATGAGAGTCACCGCTGTAGCTGATCCACAGGGACCTGTGGACGACAACCGATTGGCGTCGATGTCATCCACCTTCACCAAGTGAGAGTGCATCAACTGCAGCCGCTAGCAGCAGCAGGCGACAGCTGCAGTAGGCGGGAGCTGCTAGCAGCTGCCGACATTGGCACTAGCAATGGCAGCAACAGGCCGTTGCCACAGCACGCGGCGGCAGGGAGCAGCAGCAGCAGCGCGCGGCAGCATTAGCGTGCAGAAGGAGTAGCACGCAGTAGCGCTACCCAGCAGCGGCAACAGCAGTGGCAGGGCAGCAGCAACGTGTAGGAGCACCAGCAGCAACAACAGCGTAGTAGAGCAGACGCAACGCGCAATAAAAGTAGCAGCAACGCGCAGCTCCTGCCACTGCAATGCACGCAACTATTGGTTATTGCGCATCTCTCATTGTGCTCTGTTGTGTCCTCTCGGCTTATGTACATTAGCGTACAGATGACTGACGGGGAGACTCAACGCTGCTGGAGTGTCGTCTGGCGGAGCCGAGGCACGCTGAGGCCTACTCGCAGTTCGCTGAAGCTTCCTCCCTCCGGTGAAGTGCTTAGCTCCATCGGCAGGCCTCCTCGGCGGTCGGGCCGTTTGCGGTCACTGCCAACGCAGATGCTCTCTGCATGCACCCAACGTTAGTTCTTTCTGTGCCATTGCGTCTGCAACATCGTCCTTTGCCTAGGGCCCATGTCTCTTGCTTTGTGTCACTGTTTGACGTCATGGACCGTCGTAGGCACTGCTTGGGTTCGGGCATTCATAGCTATTTGCCGCTGGTTTTTAGCCGATTCTGACTGCACGACTGCATTTGCAGCGTCAGTATTAAGGTATGGTCCAGGTTTCAGGCAAAATGGACGACGCCCGGGTTTTGTGCTGTCGGGCGTCTGGCAAGGCTCACTGAGAAAACCCTGCCTGCCAGAGAATAGATCTAGGACCATTTTCTGATTGGCTGGTTAGCTGAGTAACAAGTTCTACACTAGAGGGGGGGAGCTAGAACTTGGAGGGGTCTCCCATTTTTGTTCATTCTTGACTCCTAATAAGTTACTTCCAATTCTAAACTGCTTTTTGACGCTAACACTTGCGCGTGCGTTTCTGAGTAACAAATCCACAGCTCTCAGACTTAGACTCTAGAACAAGAGACTGAGGGAGCAGCTGACTAAGCAACTTGCGTGGAAGCCGACACACTCCATCTACACCGCCACTGCCCCAACCTACGCTCTAGTATAGTTTCCATTTTGGCATTAGAGCCAGAGCGTAGCAGCAACAGAAGACGACTGGCATACAGGTGCCTTACTACGCCTTCGGACCCCCTATACGCGCTAGTGCAGGGGAAATGCTGCCGGATTTTCTGCGACAGCATTGACCTGCATGGTGGCGGTGTCAGAATTTTTCCCACGGCCATTGGGCGAGGGAAAATGCTGTTGGATTTTTTCTGGTAGCACTGACCGCACGCTAGGTGCGAGGAGGTGAGCGGCATGCCATGTTAGGCGCTTGCTGGCAACGACGCACGTGGCAACGTCATTCAGGTGGAGTGGCTGGCAGGAGCAGCCCGCAAGAGCAGCAGCAGCTTGCAGGAGCAGCAAGCAGTGGCAATAGGAGCGATGCGCAGCAGCAGCCAGCATCAAGAACAGCTCGCAGCAGCTCGAAGCAGGAGCAGCCCGCAGCAGTAGTGGTAGCAGCCAGCTGTAGCGGTAGCAAGCAGCAACAACAACAGCAGCAGCAGCTAACACAAGCAGCAGGTGCGGACGTCGGCCATTCTAGATTGACGTCACTACTGACATTAGCAGCACACAAAAGAAAGAAAGAAAGAAAAAAAAACACAGAGAAAAGGGGGCACCTATACCCATGGTTAATAGCCCCACTAGGGAGGGGTCCTCCTCCGTTGGGGGGACCCCCAGGGGGGGTACCCCCTCCCTTTTCATTGTAGTAGCTACAGCAGCTGCAGCAACAACAGTAGTAGCAGAAGCAGTAGTAGCAGCAGCAGTAGCAGCGGCAACAACAGCAACAACAGCGGTCCACAGGCTCCAGCGCTGATGCCTCCAACCCCCTAGCCTCCATCTAGCAAGTGCTTGCCGCTCTAATGCAGCAGCTTGCAACAATGCAGCCGTTGGCCTCCCAAACTCACACCAGTGGTCCGCAGGCTTTCATCCCTCCTGGGCACTCAAGCTTCGCCATGTCTGCGGCTACGCATTACCTTGCGCAGCTGCAGACTCAACACCAGCGGCAAACTGTGACCTCAGTCCTTGGCCCCTCTTTGGGCGCCGGCTGTATGCCCAAGGACTTTGAGACGCTGCCCTCACCGCTCCAAGCGGTGAGGGCAGCGTCTCAAAGTCTAGAGCAGTTCTGGAGCTGGGAGCTCAGCTGTCGCATCTAGGCACAGGATGAGGGCTTGTGGGCATACTACATCCTTCCGTACTACTCCACCCAGGCCGACCAGCTGTATGACCCTAGTCGTGCCGCATGCGCTCTCGTCCTTGTCGCTTCTCTGGCGTCTGGCCTAGCCCTAGAGCCCTTCCTCCGCGACTTCACCTCTGGCGACACACCGGATCCCGCTCCTGCATGGCATGTTCTCACCCGTCCCCATTGTTTATCCAGCGAGGCTGGGACAAGCCGTCTGCTGCAAGAGTTCAACTCCCTACACATGGAGGAGACCGAGACAGTCACTGCCTACTGGCAGTGGGCTGAGGACATCCTCCGTCACCTCGGCACCTCTGCTCCACCTCCTCTCGCCGTGCTCCTCACCATCAAGCGTGGTGCCACCGCCGCATTTGCGGACGTCTTCGTCCATGACTCCCAGGAGGTTCTCTCCACCATGGTGGCTCAGGGCATCCTCATGCCCTAGGCATACGAGCTCTTCCTTAGGATTGAGGAAGCTCGTCTAGAGTCCCGCCTCCAGCGCACAGAGGCCTTCGCCTCACCTACCGTCGCTTCGGTGGCCGTTGCCTCCCCTGTAGCAGTGACTTCCACCAGCTCCTCGTCGCCCAGAAAGAAGAAGCGTTGTAGCAAAAAGGGAAAGGCTTAGAAGCAACAGCAGCAACAGCAGTCGAGTAGGTCTAGTGGCACTGGCTCGGTCTAGCACAATTGCAGCCAGCCAGGGCACAGGTGGTACACGTGCCCGCTACCGACGGACGAGGTTTGCGTCATCGCCACCATCCGTCGCCAGCGGGAGTGTCGTCTCGCCTTCGCCGCTGTCACTGCCGTCGCCTCTGATGCCTTGATCCCGCCCAACACCTCCACTCCTCTGACCACGACCCCAGGCCCGCAGACGCCAGCTCTTGAGAAACATCATCCACAACTGTCGGCGCTGTCGTTCCACTTACCGGGGTAGTCTTCCTTCTACCCGGGCTCCAACGCCATCACCCCGCACTCCGTCTACACTTCCAGGCCGTCCACACGTGAGCGACAGCTGGAGCAGTTTATTGCGCTCTAGCTCGGCCTGCCTCGCCCTCCTCCCCAGAGAAGTGCGAGTTGCGTCACCTCCTCCTCAACCCCCTCACACTGCATGCTTGAGACTGAGCTACGTCTGTGTCCTGCCTCCTCGTCTGTCTTGCCATCCCCCGTTGTCTCCCCTGTCCCCCTCCGTAATAACGTCCCATGGCTTGATGATTGGCAGTCTTGGTTCGCGCCCAGTTCCACCATGTCCGCGTCTCTTGCTTGCTGCCATGTGACTATTAGTGATCTCGCGACTCCGGCCCAGGACCCGGTCGAGATCTGGATCATCGACTACGGGGCCACGCATCACATGACGGCCTCTCGCAAGGCCTTTAGTATACTTGGTCCTGTTGGCGATGTCTCCAGTGTCCGGATGGGCTCCGACCAGGTGTTACCCATCCATGGCGTTGGTGTCGTTTATTTTCGTGGACTTACCGGAGATATCTTTCTGACCGATGTCCTTTTTGTCCCCAGTCTTGAGCTTAGCCTCCTCCCTTTTACTGCCCTTGACCTCATGAGCATGGACGTTGTACACTCGCGTGGTGTTGGCACTATGTCATTGCGTCCGTCCGGTCTTGTTGTTCTCCATGCTACCGCCAGTGGCAAGCTTTGGCACGTGCCTCATCTGTCTTCCTCTCCTTCTGTATCCTCCGCGTTGGCCACCGCAAGCCATGTGCTTGTCACCATCACGCTTTGTCCGCAGCACACCCGTCTCTTGCACCGCCGCATTTACCTCGTCCACTTTGCTGCCGTCGACAGCATGCTCTGCACCTAGCCGGCCAAGGGCCTTGACCCAGAAACTTTCCCTTGGCCGTGCCCCACGGAGTGCGTTGATTGTGTTCGGGGAAAAATCCACCGGTCGACATACCCATTGGCCTCCTCCAGTGCATCCGCCCCCTACACCTGGTCCATTCCGACGTCATGGATCCTCTCCCCACCAAGTTCGTCGGAGAGCATGGCCGCTACGTCCGCACCCTTACTGACGACTACTCTCGCTACTGCTGGGTCTTCTGCCTTTGATGGAAGAGCGAGGTCCTTCATGCCTCTTCTCGCTATCATGGCTTGTCCTTGCGGAGCGCGAGTGCAGTCGACCTCTTCGCCGCTTTCGCTCCGATCGCGGTGGTGAGTACATGGGCGGGACCACGACGTTTGTTACCACCCGGGGCATCCACCACAAGATGTCGACGCCCTACATGCCCGCCCAGAACGGCATCTATGAGAGGTGGAACTGTACCATGGCCGATGCCGTCCGTACCATGCTGATTGAGTCTGGTCTCTCTGATGGTTTCTACTTTGAAGCCATGGCGTACATGACATGGGTATGGAACCGGATTACTCACGGACCCCTTCCCCGCCAGTCCACGCCGTACCAGCACTGGTGCGGTCAGCAAGCCGACCTCCGCCCTGCTTGCGTCTGGGGTTGCGTGGCCATTATGTGACTGCCCGCCTCACAGTAGGGTGGCAAGCTCGCCCCCTGCGGGCACCCTTGCACCTTTCTGAGTTTCTTTTTTTAGTCGAAGGCCTGGCGCTTTAGGGATCCCTCCCAACAATGCATCGTCGAGTCACGCGATACCCTCTTCTTTGAGGAGCTGTTTTCGTACGATCTGGTTCACTCCGGCTTGTCGGAATCCCTCCCGTTGCACGGGGGAGTGGTGATTCCGTCCTCCGTCCTGTCGCTTCCAGGTGGCACATCACTTAGTCCCTCCGAGCAAGTAGCTCCTGTCGCGTCCGCTGGCCCCTTCGAGCCAACAGCCCCAGTTGCGCCCGCTGGCTTCTCCGGACCAGCCGCACCAGTCGCATCCACTGATCCCTCTGGGCTAGGAGCCCAAGACGCTCCTACTGGTTCCTCGGGACCGACAGCCCTAGACGCGCCCGCTGGCCCTTCTGGGCCGGCGGTCCCGGTGGTGTCCACTGGTCCCATCAAGCCATCCGCCCAAGTTTCATCCAATGGTCCCTCCGGGCCAGCCGCACCAGTCGTGCCCGCTTGCCCCTCCGGGTCGGCGGCCCTGGTCGCGTCCGCTGGCCCCTTTGGGCCAGCCGCCCCAGTCGCGCCTACTGGCCCCTCCGGGTCGACGGCCCCAGTCGCGTTCGCTGGCCCCTCCGGGCCTGCAGTCGTAGTCATGTCCTTTGGCCCCTCTGGCCCGTCAGACTCGGCGCCATCTCCTGCGCAACCGTGCTACACGCGCGGCCCAGGCGGCAGGCTCGAACCAAGGCCATGAATGAGCGCGCAAAGCGCAACACCTTGCCCTACGACGTCGCGGCCCCTTGTTGCTCCATGTGTCTCTTCCACTCCTGCGGTCGTGAGTGGGTACCCTGGCACCAAGGCTCTCGGCCTGACCAATTTGGCTATCATTGCAGACCTTCACCTTGGCTCTACACTGAGCTACGCCATGCTTCATCACGAGCATCATCATGCTGTCATAACTGCACTCGCTTGCATCCCACCTGCAGCTTGAGATTCTCATGCTCTCTCTGTCTACTCCATAGCATGCCTCGAGGACCCAGCCACCCTACGCAAGGCTCGAGCCTCTTCTGAGGCCGCACACTTGGATGCTGCCCGCGCTGACGAGCTCGCTGCTATCTGACAGCACCACATGTATGACCTCATCGACCTCCCTGCAGGACGGAAGGCCATCGGTGCCAAGTGGGTCTTTCGGCGGGTCCTTGGATAAGTACAAGGCCCGTTTCATAGCCAAGGGGTTTGCTGAGGTCCCTGGGGCTGATTACGAGCAGAGCTTTGCCCCACTTGGTCGATTCTCCAGGAGCCAGGCGCTCTTCAGTCTCGTTGCCCAGCATGGGTGGGAGCTGCATTAGATGGACGTGAGCAACGCCTTCCTCCATGGTTCGCTGGAGGGTGAGGAGCTCTACATGGTGCAGCGTCCTGGCTTCGAGGACGGCACTAGGAGAGTCTGGCGATTGCGGAAGGCCATCTATGGTATGAAGTAGTCGCCTTAGTGCCGGATCCAGGACATCAGCAGCACGCTCCTTTGCGGCGGCCTTCAGCGTAGTACCGCTGACCTCACATTGTTCGTCAGCCCGCGAGGCCAGACCCTTGTCACTATCCTGGTCTACGTCAATGATCTCCTCATTGCGTCACCTCACATGGCTGCCGTCCAGTGTGTCAAGGACCTGCTGCAGACTACCTACCAGATGAAGGATCTCGGGTCTACGCGAGTCTTCCTCGGCATGGAGCTTGAGCATGATCGCTCCCGGGGCATCCTGCACGTCCACCACGCTTCCTATGTGCAGACCCTGTCCACTAGCTTCTCCAAGGACATGCACCTCATGCCCAGTACATCTTCACCCATGTCACCTGATGGCCAGGTAAAGCTGAAGAGTTGTGACCCAGCCGTTGTGGGGGAGCCAGTTGATGTGACCATGTATCTGTGAGTCATTGGGTCACTGATGTTCCTAGCGACGACGACGCACCCAGACATCACGTTCGCCGTCAACCTCCTGGCTCACTTTTCTCAGGAGCCACATCACCTCCACTTTGAGGCCGCGATCCAATTACTGCGCTATGTTCTATCGACTCTTTGGCGAGGTCTCATGTTCCGCCGCCAGCCGTCTGTGGTCACGGTGGGCTACACAGATAGTGACTAGGACGACAGTCCACATGGTAAGCGTCGCAAAAGCTAGATCTTTCTGATCAACGGCACGGCTGTGTCCTGGCATAGTGGCAAGCAGGGGTGCATTGTACGCAATACTGTTGAGGTTGAGGACGTGGCCCTTGGCTCAGGCACATGCGAGAGTGTGTGGTTGCATCACCTGTTTTCCGAGTTGCGTCCGTCATTCGCATTCATCACATTGCATTGTGACAATGAAAGCGCCATGGCCATCGCCGACAATGACGGCGTGCATTACACACACAAAACACATCAACGTTGAGTATTATTATGTGCGTTTGTTGTTGCATGAGGGTAGTTTCAGCATTTTGTGGGTTGAGACAGCACGACAACTAGCTGACTTCTTTACCAAGGCACTCAAACGCAACTCGTTCCTGAAGGCTGTGAGTTCCGTTGGTGTGCGTCCGTGAGTGTCTCTCAATTTCCGTTCCTTCGTCTCTGTGTACCCTGGAGGAGTCTGGTTCTTGACTGTGTCTCTGCCTGCACATGTGCACTACGCCTGTGAGTCATGGGGGAGTGTTGATTTCTTGCGTATCTCTCATTGTGTTCTATTTTGTCCTCCCGGCTTCTGTACATCGGCGTGCAGAAGACTGACGACGAGACTAGACACTGCTGGAGTGTCGTCCGGAGGAGTCTGTGCACGTTGAGGCCTACTCGCAGTTTGCTGAAGCTTCCTCCCTCCAGCGACGTGCTCAGCTCCATCGGAAGGCCTCCTCGGCGTTCGGGCCACAGGCGGTCACTTCCACCGCAGATGCTGTCTGCATGCACCCAGCGTTAGTTCTGACTTTGCCATTGTGTCTGTAGCATCGTCCTTTGCCTAGGGCTGATGTCTCTTACTGCGTGCCGCTGTTTGACGTCATGGACCGTCGTAGGCACCTCATGGGTTCGGGCAGTCATAACTCTTTGCTGCTATTTTTCTAGCTGATTCTGACTGCAAGACTACGTTTGCAGCGTTGGTATTATGGTATGGTCCAGTTTTCAGGCAGAACGGATGACGCCTGGGTTTTGTGCTGTCTGGCACGGCTCACCAAGAAAGCCTTGCCTGGCAGAAAATAGATCTAGGACCATTTTCTGACTGGCTGGTTAGCTGAGTAACAAGTTCTACACTAGTGGGGGGGAGCTTGAACTTGGAGGGGTGTCCCATTGTTGTTCATTCTTGACTCCTAACCAGTTACTTCCAGTTTTCAACTGCTTTCTGACGCAAACACTGGCGCGCGTGTTTCTGAGCAACAAATCCAGAGCTCTCAGACTTAGACTCTAGAGCAACTGACTGAGGGGGCAGCTAACTAAGCAACTTGCGTGGAAGCCCGCACGCTGCATCAACACCGCCACTGCCCCAACCTACGCTCTAGTATAGTTTCCATTTGCAGCCACGCGGCTACTGCTGTAGGCGCTGATGCAGCAGTAGCAGCAGCAGTTGAGCGAAAGTTGCTACGGAGCTTCCGCGCACCTTTCGCGCGGCTGTTGGGGAGGAGCCGCCCCTACACAGCAAGGCAACAACCGCGAGGGATGTAAAAAAAAAGGGAGAGCTGTCTCAACGTTAGGATTTTTGGTGACGTCATGAGATTCATGCTGACTGTTTGTTTTCGTGCATCTCTCATTGTACTCTGTTGTGTCCTCCTGGCTTGTGTACATCGGTGTGCAGATGACTGACAGCAAGATTCGACACTGCTAGAGAGTTGCTTGGTGGAGCCGATGCACGTTGAGGTCCACTCACAATTTGTTGGAGCCTCCTCCCACCGGCGATGTGCTCAGCTCCATTAGTAGGCCTCCTCGGCGGTCGGGCCGTCGGCGGTCACTGCCACTGCAAACATTGTCTACATGCACCCAGCGCTGTTTCTGATTGTGGCATTGTGTCTGTAGCATCATGTTGTGCCTAAGGTCCATATCTATTGCTGTGTGGCCTTGTTTGACATCACTGACTGTCGCAGGCACCGCCTGGGTTCGGGAAGCTGTAACTCTTTGCTGCTATTTTCCAAGCTGATTCTGATTGCTTGACTGCGTTTGCAGCATCAGTATCATGGTATGGTCCAGTTTTGAGGCAAAACGGACGACACCCTGCTCTTGGGCTGTCGAGCGTCTGGCAGGGCTCACCGAAAAAACCTTGCCAGCTAGAAAATAGGTCTGGGACTGTTTTCTGATTGGCTGGTTAGTTGAGTAAAACGTTCTAAACTAGTGGGGGGGAGCTAGAACTTGGAGGGGTCTCCCATTGTTGCTCATTCTTCATTCCTAATCAGTAACTTTCAGTTTCCAGCTGCTTTCTGGCACTAACACTGGCGCGTGTACTTATGAGTAACAAGCACAGAGCTTCTAGACTTATTCTTGGTATCAGAGCCAGAGTGTAGCTGCAACAGTAGAAGACTGACGTACAGGTGCTAGACAACGCTGGCGGACCCCCATATGCACCAATGCAGGGGAAATGCTGCTGGATTTTTCCCGGCAGCATTGACCCGCCTTGTGGTGGCGTCAAAATTTTTCCCATGGCCAGTGGGCCAGGAGAAATGCTGCCGGATTTTTTCCGGCAGCACTGACCCCCATGCTTGACGCGAGGAGGTGAGCGGCTGGCCACGTCAGGCGCTTGCTGGTGACGACGCACGCGGCGACGTCATCCAGGTGTGATTGACACCAGCAGACAGCAGCAGCAGCAGCAGCTTGCAACGGCAGCGAGAACTGGCAGCAGTAGCGAGCAGCATCTGCACACAACAACAGCCGGCAGTTGCAGCAGCTCGGAGCAACAGCAGCCCGCAATAGCAGCAGCAGTAGCGAGTAGCAACCGACAGCAGCAGCAGCTCATAGCAATTCAAAGGAGCAATAGCCGATGGTAGCAGTAGCAACGGCTGCACCGGCAGCCAGCTGCAGGAGCAGCCGTAGCTGCCCGCAGCCCGCTGCTCGCTATGAGCAGCGAGCTTCTCACAGTGAGCTCAATGCTTGCTGCGAGTAGCGAGAAGTGAGCAACGAGCAATGAGCTTGCTACTCGCGACACGTCGCTCGCAGCAAGTAGCCAGCTCGTAGTAACAAGCAAGAAGAAAGAAAGAAAACACAAGATCCCCACCTTGCCAGCAAACAAAGTAGCAAGAATAGCAGTAGCAGCAGGAATAGCAGTAGCAACAACAGAAGCAGCAACAGCAACAGCAACAGTAGCAGCAGTAGCAGTAGCAATAGCAACGACAGCAGTAGGAGCAGCAACAATGGCTATAGCCGCGCAACAGTGGCTACATCAACCGCTACTGACGTCAGTGGCCGCCCGTTGAAGTCACTGGTCACATCATCAATAACAAAAGAAAAAAAAAGTAGTAGCCCTGAACACACCGTAGTAGCATCTACTGACGTCAGCCATCTTTGGATGACATCATTGCTGACATCAGCAGCCCACAAAAGAGACAAAAACAACAAAACAAAGAAAAAAGGGGAAAAGAGAGGCACCATAGTCTACTATAACTAACAGCCCATCTAAGGAGGGGTCCTCCCCTATTGGGGGGACCCCCTACCCTTCTTTCTTGTAGCAGTTGCAGTAGCAACAGTAGCAGCAGCAACAGAAGCAACAACAGCGATAGCATCAACAACAATAGTAGTAGCAGCAGGACCAACAACAGTAGGAGCAGCAGCAATAACAACAACAACAGCAGCAGCAGTAGTAGTAGCAGCAGTAGTAGCAGCCAGGGTTGCCGCCAACCATGACCCAGGGTTGCCGCCAACTTTGGGTCAGGGTTGGCGGCAACCGTGACCTCCTGGTTGCTCTTCAACAATAGCTCGCTGCCCTGACGCAGCAGCTTGCAACGCTGCAGCCATTGGCCTCCCACGCTACCACTAGTGCGCTGCCACCATTTATTCCTCTAGGGCACGCCAGCCCTGCTGTGTCTGCCGCCACGCATTACCTAGCATAGCAGCAGACTCAGAGCCAATGGCAGACGGTAACCTCTGTCCTTGGCCCCACTCTAGGTGTCGGCCATAGGCAAAAGGACTTTGAGACGCCGCCTCCGCTACTTCAGGTCGGCGAGCAGTTCCGGAGCTGGGTGCTCAGCTTCTGGATCTGAGCGCAGGGTGAGGGCCTGTGGGCATACTACACCCTCCGGTATGACCTCACCCAGGCCGACCAATAATATGACGTTCGTTGCACTGCACGTGCCCTCGTCCCCGTCGCCCCTCCGGCTTCCCGCCTGGCCCTAGAGCCTTTCCTCGGTGACTTCACCACTGGCTCCACCCCACTACCGCGTGACACGTCCTTACTCGTCCCCATCACCAGTCCAGCAAGGCTGAAACCAGTCGTCTGTTGCGGGAGTTCAACTCCCTGCACATGGGGGAGACTGAGACGGTCACCGCTTACTGGCAGCGAGCAGAGGACATCCTTCGTCATCTCGGCACCTCTACCCCACCCCCTCTGGCCGCGCTCCTTACCATCAAGCGCGGCGTCACCAACGCATACGCAGACGTCTTTGTGCACTACTCCCAGGACGTCCTCTCCACCATGGTTGCCCAAGGCACCCTCATGCCTTGGGCATACGAGCTCTTCCTCCGGATTGAGGAAGCTCGTCTAGAGTCCCGACTCCAGCGCACGGAGGCTCTCGCCTCTCCTGTTGTTGCCTCCGCGGACTTTCCTTCCCCCGCTGCAGCTACCTCATCGTCTTTGGGGAAGAAGAAGCGCCGGAACAAGAAAGGCAAGGGTCCCCTGCAGCCGCACCAGTAGCCATCGACCGGGTCTAACGGTGGTGGCTTGGTCTACCACAACTTTGGCCGGCCGTGCACGGGTGGTACACGTGCCGTCTCTTGACAGACGAGGCGTGCATCATCGCCACCATGCATTGCCACCGGGAGCGCTGTCTCACCTCTGCCGCCATAGCTGCCGTCGGCCCTGATGCCTTGGCCTCATCCAGCACCTCCGCCACTTTGACAGCTCTGCCAGTCCAGTAGACACCCGCACCATAGTAGTACCATCCGCAGCCGTAGGCGCCTCTGTTTCCTTCACCGGCACACTCCTCCTCCTACTTGGGCTTTGGTACCGACACTCCGCACTCGGTCTACACCTGGGCCGTCCTCCCGTGAGTGTCAACTGGAGCAATTAATTGCGCTCCAACTCGGCCTGCCTCGCCCTCCCCCCCAGGGAAGTGCAAGTTGCGTCACTTCCTACTCTCGTGCCCAACCTTGTATGACTGAAACTGAGCTAAGGTCGTGTCCCATTTCCTTGTATGTCTCATCGTCTCATATGGTCTCCTCTACCGCCTTCCATGACGACGTTGCATGGCTTGGTGATTGGCAGTCCTGGTTCACGGCCCCGTCCACCGCGTCTGCGTCTCTTGCTTACTGCCATGTGACTGTTAGCGATCTGGCGACCCCGGTCCAGGACCTTGTTGAGACCTGGATCATCGACTCCAGGGCCACGCATCACATGACGGCCTCCCGTGAGGCCTTCAACATGCTCGCTCCTGTTGGCGATGTCTCCGGTGTCTAGATAGGCTCCTGACAGGTGTTGCCTGTCCACGGTGTCGGTGTCGTTTGTTTCCGTGGTCCTGTCGGTGATTTTTTTCTGACCGATGTCCTCTTTGTCCTAGGACTCGAGCTCACGCTCTTGCCCTTCACAGCCCTTGACCGCATGAGCATAGACATTGTGCACTCGCATGGTCCTGGCACTGTGTCGTTGCATCCATCTGGTCTTGTCGAACTGCAGGCCATCGCCCACGGCAACCTATGGCATGTACCCTGTCTGTCCTCCTCTCCTTCAGTCTCCTCCCCGTAGTCCACCACAGGCCATGTGTTTGTCACCAGCACACTCTATCCTCACCACATCTGCCTCTTGCACTGTCGCCTTTGCCACGTCCACTCTGCTGTCATAGATTGCATGCTCCGCACCCAGCCAGCCAAGGGCCTTGACCGGAGACTTTCCCTCTGTGATGCCCCAGAAAGTGCATTGATTGCGCTCAGGGGAAGATGCACCGGTCCACATACCCTTTGTCTTCCTCTCGCGTATCCACCCCTCTCGATCTGGTCAATTCTGACGTCATGGGCCCTCTTCCCACTGAGTCCGTCGGAGAGCATGACCGCTATGTCCTCACCCTCACTAACGGATATTCTCGCCACTGCTGGGTCTTGTGCCCTCGACAGAAGAGCGATATCGCCCATGCCATCCAGGAATGGCTTGTCCTTGCGGAGCACGAGTGTGGTCACTCTCTTTGCCGCTTTGGCTTTGATCACGGTGGTGAGTACATGGGTGAGATCATGACCTTTCTTGCCTCCCGGGGTATCCACAATGAGACCGTTGCTCCCTACATGCCCGCCCAAAACGATGTCTCCAAACGGTGGAACCGTACCATGGCCGACGTCGTCCGCACCATGCGGGTTGAGTCTGGTCTCTCCGATGGCTTTTACTTTGAAGCCATGGCCTACATGACATGGGTGTGGAACCGGATTCCCCACGGTCCCCTTCCCCGCCAGTCCACGCAGTACCAGCATTGATGCGGTTAGTGTGCTGACCTCCGCCCAGCTCGCGTCTGGGGCTACGTGGCCATTTATTGGCTGCCCGCCCCACAGCAAGGCGGCAAACTCGCCCCCCCGCGGACGTCCCTGCACCTTCTTTGGTGTCTCTCCTCACTCCAAGGCTTGGCGCTTCTAGGATTGATCCCAACACTACATCGTCGAGCCCGCGATGCCCTCTTCTTTGAGGACCTGTTTTCCTATGACCTCATTTGCTTCGGCTCGTACATGTCTATCTTGTCACGTGGGAGAGTGGTGAGTCCGTCCTCTGTCCTGCCTCTTGTGGGTGACACATCCCTCAGTCCCTCCAGGCCAGCAGCCCCAGCCGCGTCCACTGGCCCCTTTGGGCCGGCAGCCCGGGTCGTGTACGCTGGCCCCTCCGGGCCAGTAGCCCCAGTCGTGTCCACTGGCCCCTTTGGGCCGGCAGTTCCTGTCATGTCCACTGGCCGCTCCGGGCCTGCAGCCCCAGTCGCGTCCACTGGCCCCTCAGGGCAGGCAGTTCCAGTCGCGTCCACTGGCCCCTCCGGGCCGGCAGCCCTAGTCGCATCCACTTTTGCCTCCGGGCCCATAGCCCCAATCGAGTCCAATGGCCCCTCTAGGCTAGCAGCCCTTTTTGCGTCCACTCACCTCTCCAGGTCAACAGCCCGGGTTGCATCCGCTGGCCCGTCCGAGCCAGCAGCCCCGGTTGCATCCACTGGCTCCTCCGGGTCAGCAACCCCCGTCTGCCTCCGTTGGCCCCTCGGACTCAGTGCCATCTCCTGCATTGCCACGCTACACACGTGGCCCAGGCGTCAGCCTCCGACCCAGGCCGTCAGTGAGCATGCAGACCGTGGCACCACGCTCCGTGACACCTCGGCCTCCTGTGGCTCCATGTGTCTCCTTCACTCCAACGGTCGTGAGTGGGGATCTTGGCACCAAGGCCCTCGGCCTGACCACCTCGGCCATCATTGCAGACCTTCACCCGCGCTCCGCACTGGGCTACGCCTTGCTTCATCACGAGCATGGACATGCTATTGTGGCTGTAATTGCGCATCTCACCTGGAGCTTGAGATGCATACGCTCTCTCAGTCTGCTCCACAGCACGCCCAAAGGACCCAGCCACCCTACGCAAGGCACGAGCCTCTTCTGAGGCCGCACACTGGGACGTTGCTTACGCCGATGAGCTCGCTGCCATCCGACAGCATCATGTGTATGACCTCGTCGACCTTCCTCCAAGTCGGAGGGCCATCGGCGCCAAGTGGGTCTTTCGGCGCAAGTGGAAACCCAATGGGTCCTTAGACAAGTACAAGGCCCGCCTCACAGCCAAAGGGTTTGCCCAGATCGCTAGGATCGATTATGACCAGATCTTTGCCCTAGTTGGCCGGTTCTCCACTAGCTGGGTGCTCTTCAGCCTGGTTGCCCAACATGGGTGGAAGCTGCATCAGATGGACGTGAGCACTGCTTTTCTCCATGGCTCACTAGAGGGTGAGGAACTCTACATGGTGCAACCCCCAGGCTTCGACGATGGCACTGAGAGAGTCTAGAGGCTGCGAAAGGCCCTATATGGCCTGAAGTAGTCGCCTTCGTGTTGGAACCCAGAGATCAGCAGCACGCTCCTTTGCGGCTGGCTCCCACGCAGCACTGGTGATTCCGCGATGTTTGTCAGTCTGTGAGGCTATACTTTTGCTGCCATTATGGTTTACGTGGACAATCTCCTCATTCCGTCACCAGACATGGCTGCCATCCAACATGTCAAGGACTTGCTGCACGTCGCCTACCACATGAAGGATCTTGGATCTGCCTGAGTCTTCCTGGGCATGGAGCTCGAGCATGATCGCTCCCAAGCGTCCTACACATCCACCAGACTGCCTATATGCAGACTCTGTCCACCCGCTTTGCGGAGGACCTGCCGCTCGTGCCAAGCGCATCTTCACCCATGTCACCCGATTGCCAAGTGAAACTAAAGATTCCTGACCCAGCTGTTGTGCGGGAGCGAGTTGACGTGACCACGTATCTGCGAGTCATCGGGTCACTGATGTTCCTGGCGACGATGACACACCCACATATTGCGTCCACCGTCAACCTCTTGGCCCAGTTTTCTCAGGAGCCGCATTACCTCCACTTTGAGGACGCGATCCGAGTATTGCGCTATGTTGTCTCGACTCCTTGGCGAGGTCTCATGTTCCGCCGCCAGCCGTCTATTGTTGCGGTAGGCTACACTGACAGTGACTGGGTCCGCAGTCCGGACAGTAAGATTCGCACTGGCTGGATCTTTCTAATTGGCAACAAAACTGTGTCCTGGGAAAGTGGCAAGAAGGGTTACATTGCACACAACACTGCTGAGGCTGAGTATATTGCCCTTGGCTTAGGCGCGTGTGAGAGTGTGTGGTTGCGTCGTGTGTTGTCAGAGTTGCGTCAGTCTGTCGCATCCATCACGTTGCATTGTGACAATGAGAGCGCCATGGCCATCGTCGACAATGACGGCGTGCATCACAAACGCACAAAGCACATCAATGTTGAGTATCACTATGTGCGTTCCTTGTTGCATGACCACAGCATTAGCATCATGTGGGTTGAGACAGCACGATAGCTGGCTTACTTCTTGACCAAGGCACTGAAGCGTGACTCGTTCAAGAAGGCTATGAGTTCGGTCGGCGTGCGCCCGTGAATGACTCTCTTTGGCCGTGCGTGCGTCTCAGCGTGGCCTGGAGGAGTCTAATTGTTGATTGTGTCTCTGCTCACACATGTGCACTACGCCTGTGAATCATGGGGGAGTGTTGGTTTTCATGCATCTCTCATTATACTTTGTTGTACCCTCCCGGCTTGTGTACATTGGTGTGCAGATGACTGATGGCGAGATTTGACGCTACTTGAGTGTCGTTCGATGGAGGTGACGCACGCTGAAGCCCACTCACAGTACGTACGCTGAGGCCCACTCAGAGTTCGTTGGAGCCTCCTCCGTCCGGCGATGTGCTCAGCTCCATCGGCAGGCCTCCTTGGCGGTCGGGCCGCTTGCGGTCACTACCATTGCAAATGCTGTCTAAATTCACCTAACGTTGTTTTTGGTTGTGGCAGTGCGTCTACAGCATCATGTTGTGCCTAGGATCGATGTCTCGTGCTGTGTGGCCCTGTTTGGCATCAATGAGTGTCGCAAGCACTGCCTGGTTTCAGTCAGCCGTAACTCTTTGCTACTCTTTTCCTAGCTGATTTTGATCGCGGGACTGCGTTTGCAACATCGGTATTATGGTATGGTCCAGTTCTCAGGCAAAACGGACGACGCCCCGGTTTTGGGCTGTCAGGCGTCTGGCAGGGCTAACCAAGAAAACCCTGCCTGCCAGAAAATAGGTCTACGACTATTTTCTGATTGGCTGGTTAGCTGAGTATCAAGTTCTACACTAGTGGGGATGAGCTATAACTTGGAGTGGTCTCCCATTGTTGCTCATTCTTCATTCCTAATCAGTTACTTTCAGTTTCCAGCTGCTTTCTGGCACTAACACCGGCACTCACACTTCTGAGCAACAAACCCAGAGCTTCCAGACTTAGTCTCTAGAGCAGCAGACTGAGGGGGCAGCAGATTTAAGCAACGAGCGTGGAAGCCCGCACACTGCATCAACAATGCTGCTGCCCCAACCTGCTGCCTAGCATTTGTGTCTCTGACATCAGCAAGGCCTTGCTGACGTCAACACTTTCCTCAGTTAAGTTTTTGGTTGGAAAAGTCAAAAGTTTCAAGCGTTTCAACTCTTCGAGAAATGCTAACGGGTTTGCAATGCAAGCAGTTTGACATCCCAGCCCATATTGAGCGCTTACATGGCTCCGGCCGGTGATAAGTACAAAAGGCCTCTAGATCCTCTTTTGCCTCCTCAGGGTTAATGAGCCCACGCTCGCAAGCTATTGAGGACATGGAAAGCCAACAAGATGAGATGTTTTGTCTACATCAGCAGCAAACTGACGCCATCTGTGCGCTTATTGAGCTTCTTTGCGGTCAGTCCACGGCCCCACGGCACACCTCTGATGGAGTGGTCAGTGTCGCACCCTCTGCACAGCAGTCAGTACTAGCTCCGGTGATAGGAGCAGTACGCTACCCGCTATCTCTTGATCCTTGGGATGAGGACCCCGACATGTCGGGCATGGAGGATGGCTCTCACGAGATTGAGATTCGTGTGATTCAGGAGCGTCTCCGTCAGCTCCAAACGAGCAATTGTTCCTCTCTTCCCAAGATTTGATCCTCGCCTGATCTCCACCCCAGTGAATTTCCTCTTACCGGTGTCTTCCCCATCCCTCGTCCTTCTCAGCCTGCGGTTGCTCTCCCTACGGAGTGGCAACCCAAGGGTTTTGAGACACCGCCCCCACAGCATGTCAACGAAGACGGTTTTGACTGCTGGGAGATCCTTTTCCATGTCTTGGCCACTTCAGAGGGAGTGTGGCCCTTCGACCACACTTTGTATTAGACTACGGATCAAGAACAGGTGTTGACAGCGGCCAGGGTGATGCGTGGACTCCACGCCATGGCGCGCGAGACCGTCCTAGACTTCCGCTTGTTCTTGGAGAGGCCAGCACAAGCACAGGTGCTGATCCTTGCTTGCTGCAGAGATACACTCAACTCGCGCCACCCACATTTGTGCTTTCAACTCCCTTCTTCAGGGACCTGCCGAGTCTGCAACCGACTACTAGCGACACGCCATGCGCATCTACATGCACCTTGGGACCTCAGGAGGTACACAGTTGTGGGCACTCTGCACGATCATGCTCGAAATTTGCCTTGAGCATGCAGACATCTTCACAAGGTACATCGATGTTGTGCTGGTGGCCTTCTTCACCTCCATGCAGCTTCTTCCCTGGGCGCATCAGCTTTTCCTCCAGGTAAGTTCCGCCAGTGAGGCAGCCGTGGCTCATCAGGAGAATCCCCTTGTTGCAGCAGTCATCACGTTAATACCAATGCCCCTCTTGTAGTCTACTTCTCCATCCTCTGACACGTCCTCCTCTTCCTCTTCCACCCCGATTACCCGGACTCAGACACAGGGTGTGGCACTAGTAGCACAAGGGAAGAAGGGGAGACGGAGGCGTGGTTTGGGCCAGAAGCAGTCAAAGTAGCAACAATCATCGGGTGGTAGCAGTGGATTCATTGCTACAACTGTGCAGGCGCTCATCGCTACACTGAGTGCCAACTGCCGCTTGACTCGGCGCGGATCACTTGCGGGCTTGAGGTTGTGCATGCACTACAGTCTACGTCAAGCAGCACATCCTCTGGGTGTGAAGTGACCACGATTGAAATAGTTCCCGCTTCACCACCGGCGAACAATGGCGACCCGGACCCACGTGACCACACCATTGCCAAGCACCGTCACCTTCTTGCGCTTCACTTTCAGGGAGATGCCGGTGTGTTGTCACAACCGGGTGGTCCACAGACTGTTTGTTCATCTGTCATTGTAACTCGTGATGACTCGTGTGGGGGGGGCACAACTGGCATGTGATGAACATGGGCCTCACGATACGGATTGGATCGAGGAGTCTCACCTTTGTGTCCTTTTTTGTTCCTTCTTACTTGTTGCCTAGCGCCCGTCTGAGGCCGAGTGTTCCATTGTCCATTGTATAGTGATGTCCTCCAGTTATGATCATAGTGGCACTTGGATCATCGATTCTGGTGCCACTCATCACATGATGTGTCGAATCTTTGTTCTCGGTCCGGTTGCGTCTGTTAGTTCCGTCCGCACAGGCTCTGGTTAGTCCTTACCAGTCCGGGGTGTTGGGGTTCTGTGTTTCCATGGTCTATTTTCCCCCCTCTATCTTTCCGAGGTGCTATTTGTGCCTCATCTTTAGCTCAGTTTGCTTTCTGTATGTGAGTGCACATTGATGGGACTTTTTATGGAGCATACTAGAGACTCTGCAACGGTCACTGCTATTGACACCCGTAGAGATGTTCTTTGTGCCTGAGTTGTAGATGACATGTATCGCATCTCACGGATTTCTCCTCCTCCTTACTCCCCCTCCCTTCCTGCTTGTGTTTTTGTCACTAGAGTTCTGTTTGCTGAGCACCAGCGATTACTTCATCGTTGTCTGTGTCATGTGGGCTCCAGCACTGTGTCAAAGCTCACTTTGACACAGCCACACTTGGTCTTGACGCAACTTCTTTTGAGAATCGGTCTAAGAGCGATTGCCTCTTCTGCGCATAAGGTAAGATGCATCGTTGCACCTACCTTGACTCCCGTTCTTGCATACTTTGCCCTCTTGAGTTAGTCCATATGGACCTTCTCGGTCCTCTCCGTGTCAAGTCTTTGTCCTATCGGGGTTGATACGTTCTGACCCTGACCGATGACTTCACCCGGATGTGGTGGGTCTACAGCCTGCGCCAGAAGAGTGATGTCGCTCTTGGGGTTTGTCTCTAGCTAGTGATGACTGAGCGTCAGTCCCACCACACGCTGCACACCTTTCGCTCGGATCGCGGTGGCGAGTTTCTTGTCGAGATGGACAGTTTCTTCACCAAGCACGGGGTTTTTCACCAGGTCTCTGCTCCTTCTACTCCTTAGTAGAATGATGTCTCTGACACCGTTCAGCTAAGGAACTACACCATGGAGGATGTAGCTTGCGCTATGCGGTCCGAGTGCGGTCGCCTGGAGTCTTTTTCCTTTGAAGGCTTCACCTACATGACTTGGGTCTGGAACCGCCTCCCCCATGGTCCCCTTCCGAACCACGTCACACCGTACAAGCTCTGGTTTGGCCACCGTTCTGACCTACAACTCGCTCGCGTCTGGGGGTCCTTGGCTTCTGTGTGATACACCGAAGGTAAACATGGGTCCAAGGTCTCCCCGCAGGGTCGCTTGTGTTCCTTTGTAGGCATCTCATCACGGTCAAAGGTCTGGTATTTTTGGGATCCTGCTTGTCATCGCATCGTTGAGTCACGCGACACGCTGTTCTTTGAGTCTCTTACCTACCCTGATCGGACATCGATCACGTCACTGTCCGTCATGCACATTCCCACGTGTGAGGTTTCTTGACAGATGGGGGAGTCTGAGTGTACGAGCACCTCTCGCCCGGCTGATGTGTTCGTTCGAGATCTGTCAAATCCTCGGTCTCTGGCTCTTGATAACCCACCGATCATTGCTGTCAGCCCAGAGACTTCTCCAGCACAGTCGGCTTCTACCCCTTTTCCCTCGCACCCTACAGGTGCCCATGATCTTGTACCTGTGTCCGCCAGTACTCTTGCCTCTATGCGTGGTCTTGCCTCACCTGCTCCTACTGTCATATCCAATCCAGTGTCTCCCACACATGCATCTCCTCGCACGGCATCACCAACCCCTTTGCATCAGTCCTCACCAGCTGTGGTCGTGCCTGTCTCTGAGCCTGAGGTTCGCCCCTCTAACCCAGGTTACTCACGTGAGCCCGGCGGTCGTCTTCTACCATTGGACTCTGGAGTCCAGCGAGTGTCAGGTTCTGCACCGAGGTGCTCCACTCGCAGCATCGCGAGTGGTGATCCCGGCACAAAGGCCCTAGGCATGAGTGTCCGCACTGAGCACACAGAGGTTCATCCAGCGTGCCCCGTTGGGCATGATCTCGTCACTCCCGAGTTACCCCAGTGAACTTTGATTTCGATATTAACTATTTTCCCATGGTCAAATTACGTCGAAAAAGGTTTTTTGTCAAATTGAAAAGAACCACCAAAACAACTCCAGAAACGGGTCCTTTGTCTCTTTGGTCTTGCATCCAGATGTTTGTTTTCTTAAAATCACGTTGTCCACGTTGTTCGAACACGCGGGGATGCGTTTTGGTGGCCGTCGAGGCCACCAAACGCTCCCCACCTTGCGTTTGCCGTTTGGTGGAACAACAAACGCGAGCGCGATGGGCATAGGACCATTCAAAATGCCGAATGGTCGTTTGCTCCTCACTCTCGCGTTCAAACGGAGTCGAACGGGAGAGCGAGAAGAAACTTTTTTGGGCTGATTCGTCGGAAAAAAATATTGACATACCCCAGTTTGTCGAATTCAACGACCCACCCCCCCTTTTTCGTTGATTTCAAAAGTACCCCCAAAAAAATTACAGAAGGGCAAAAAACTCGTCAAAAAAATCATGGCACAACTCAATCGTCAAAATCAAAGTTCACTGGGGTACATATCTCTTGTGATGTAGCATGTGACCTTGTGGTCGTCACACCTAGTACTGATGTGTGTGCTCTTGCCACGCAGAGCTCTCCCTCTTTGGCGCGTGATCCAGGCACAGCGAGGGAAGCTCTCTCATCACAGGATGCTCATGCTTGGCATGCTGCCTGCGAGGATGGGCTTCATGCCATCCAAGAGCACAGAGTTTATGTGCAATTTGACCTTTCACTTGGGAGGAAGGCTATTCAGGTCAAGTGGGTCTTTCGCAAGAAAGTGAAGCCGGATAACTCAAAGGAACGCCAAAAGGCTTGCTTGGTCATCAAGGGGTAATCTCAAATCGAGGCATTGATTACACTGACACCTTTTCCCTTGTCGGCCCTATGTTCTCAGTTCGAGCTCTGTTCGGTGTAGTGGCTCAGCATAATTGGGAACTGTACCAGATGGACATGAATAATGCTTTCCTCCATGGCTCTGTGGATTAGTAGATTTACGTGGCTCACCCACCTAGCTTTGAGGACGGTGATAAGGTCTGGCGCTTGCGCAAGTCCTTGTACGGCCTCAAGAAGTCTCCTTGGTGTTGGAACCAGGATATCATTGGCATCTTGACTCGTGCGGGATACGTACAGAGTGAGGCATATCCCTCTCTCTTTATCCAAGGTTCGCCTGAGTGGTTCACCGCCATCCTAGTCTATTCGGATGACCTTCTGATTGCGTCTCCTTCCATGGAGGCCATGAAGAAGGCTAAGGTCGTCCTCTAGATGGTCCACGTTGTGTCATCTCGTTAATGTGCTATCCGGTGCATTGAATGGATGCATACTGTCAATGCGCCAGATAGCAACGGTCTAGAAAACGGGTCCCGACATGGGAGGCCGCCAACCGCTCTTGGTATTGCAACCAAGATAACATATCACCTTCAAACGAGGGATCCACACTTTAGGTTCGTTTGGTTTGCAACCTCACGAAGTCTGCATGTTGGTCTTTAGTGTCTACCTTTGGTTGGAAACTCTGTGAGGAGTCTCAAAGGCAAGAACTATAAATGGATGCATTTAAGGTACAGGCTTTTATACTTGCACAACTTTGCTAAAGCTTCTGCTTGTAGTGGCTGCACTGGAGCCAACCTCCACCTACAGTCCTACTTGGCGCGTCCTTAGACCGTCCAGTGTCATCCTCTAGGCAAGCTTTAGTAAGCTTCCTAGAAGCTTCCTGTCCCAGTTTGGGTCATAAAGAAAATTAAGGCCGTCGCGGGGTTTGAACCCGCGACCTCGCGTTTGAGACTCTAGTGCCAATTCAACCAAGCCAGAAAAGGTATGGTTCCTGTGATGAGCCACAGGGGACATACCCATTATGGGCAGTGCATTCCTCGCCCATCTGAGAACAGACCAAGGGGACGTACTCCATGGAGTAGTGCATGCATTGTCTGTATATGTGGCTAGCTAGCTAGGCAGTGGACAAGGTGCATGTTATTTCAACAAATATCTCCCTTGCACCTCTGTCCATCTGTCCCTTATTGGGCTCCATCAATGCCTTGGGGCTCACCCTTCCTCTCCCGCACTCCTCATGCCAAATCCACGAATACCTGCATAGCGCAAGTCGCTATCCATCGACCTCGTCATGCAGTGAGCATGCATGCTCTTCGTTCCGCAGTGGTGCAAGTCGACCACGTTCTTCATGACTAGGTCACGTGAGCAGTGGTAACATATGTCGATGTGCTTCGTTCTCCGGGAGATGATTTGGTCTTCAACCATCAAGATGGCGCACATGTTGTCCACGTGTACGACCGTGGCATCCTTCGGTGGTACTGTCATTCCGCCAAGCAGGGTGCGCTGTCATTGAGTCTCCTGGCATAATTCAGACAGAGCAACATACTCTGCCTTAGCCGTGGATACGAAAACACAATCCTGCTTCCTGCTGGCCCATAAGATGGCAGCGCCATTCAAGATGCACACATATCCAGAGGTGGATTTCTTGTCTTCGAGATTTCCTCCCCAGTCAGCATCGGTGTAGCACTTCAAGTGAAGGGGGTCCGTTCCTTCTTGGCCTCCAAGGACGTGGCCCATGTGACGTGTCTTCTGCAGGAAGCGCAAGATGCGCTTGAGTGCCTGCCAATGTTGTGGCCCAGGGTTGGCCACAAATCTGCTCACTTGTCCCACAGCATAACAGATGTCTGGATGAGTCCCTACCATGGCGTACATGATGCTACCCAGGGCGGACTGGTAGGGGATGTCTTGCATCTCCTTTTGTTTTGATTCGTTGCTTGGCGACATGGAGGCCTTCAGCTTTGTGTCGGTCGTCATTAGGGTGCTGAAAGGTTTGCAGTCTTCCATGTGGTTGCGCTTCAGTACCTCACCGATGTATTTGGTTTGGTTGAGTTTGATGGTGCCTGCTACTCGGTTGCGGTGGATGGCAATCCCAAGGTAGTACTTAAGAGACCGGTCATGAAACTCCAGTGAAGACGAGCAACTCCAGCTCATCTAGCAACTCCAGTGAAGACGAACAGATAATCAAATCATCCACAAACAGTGCAACCAGCATCAGCCCCCTCCCATCATCGCGCACGTACATGCTCGGGTCATTCTGGCAATGCACAAAAGAGACCGGTCATGAAACCGTCCATCTCTTTGTACCACATCCTTGGGGCCTGTTACAGCCCGTAGAGCCCTTTCACCAACTTGCACACCTTGCCCTTGGGAGCTTTGACTCTTTTGGGCACCTCCATCACTAATTCCTTATCGAGATTCCCATAATGAAAAGCTGTCTTGACGTCCATCTGGTGTATCTCCAGGTTCTTTGCGCCTGCAATTCCAAGGAGGGAGCGGATGGAGGCAAAGGTCACGACGGGCGCGAACGTCTCATTGTACTCGGAGTCCAAGCATTGAGAGAACCCCTTAGCCACTACCCTTGCCTTGAACTTGTTGATGATCCCGTCTTGCTTCTTCTTCACTCGGAGGACCCACTTGGATCCCACCATGTGGGCCTTGTTGAGTCTATCCACCAGCACCCACGTGCCGTTCTTGGCAATGGATGCGAGCTCGTTGCCCATTGCCTCATTCCACTTGGCCGCATTTGGGCCATTCATCGCCTCCGCCACTGTGGATGGCTCTCCCTGAGCCATGCACGACCAGCTAAGGCCAGTCCAATCGTCCTCATATCGCAAAGGTGCTCTCTTTGGTCGCAAACTGAGCCAGGGTATTGGTGCAGCTTCTTGCTTTGGTGCTGGTGCTTCCATAGGTGGTGGTTTTTTGACTTTGTCGTCGCCGTCGTCGTGAGAAGAGTCGTCAGACTCCAAGTCAAACTCGGAAGCCCCGGACGCCTCGGTATCCGCGTCCATGTCAGATGCTATTTCATCCTCCACAGCCGCTCTCCCATTCCCACCACCTACTGGCAAAGCGAGCCAGTTGTCGAGTGCTTGGTCTCCGGAGTCAAGCAACACTATCCACTCTCCCGCTTTGGGAGCGAGGTTTGGGTCCAGCAGCTCTCCCTTTTCAAGGGTGCGTTCGTCAAACACGATGTCACGACTTCTCACGAGCTTGCCTACTATCTGGTCCCAAAGTCGATAGGCTTTGTGTGATGTGTCGTACCCGACCATGACGCACTTCTTGGAACGTGCGTCCAGTTTGCCTCCATCTTCTCCCGACTGGGTCTTCACCCACGCAGTTGACCCAGACACCTTAAGATGAGATGCGTTGGGTTTCTTTCCTGACCATGCTTCCTGTGGGGTCTTTAGCTGCTTGTCTTGCTCCTTTCCACGCTTCTGCAAGGCGGTCGCTGGTGTGAGGTTGAAGAGGTAGCAAGCCGTTTTTGCTGCTTCAGCCCAAAAGCAAGGTGGGAGCTTGGCGGCAAAGAGCATGCTTTGCGCCATGCCGAGCAGGGTTTGGTTCATCCTCTTCGCAACGCCGTTGCTTTGGGGGCTGTGAGGGGTGGTTTTCTCATGGCGGATACCATGATGCTTGAGCCAAGGCTTGAATGCCTCGTACTCACCCCCATTGTCACTTCGGAGCGCCTTCACTTTCTTGGACGTTTGCCGCTCCACCATGGCGACGAGCTCGAGGAGCTTCTCCGTGACCTCTCCCTTTGTTTTGAGGAGGTAGATCCACAACTTGCGGCTGTGGTCGTCAATGAAGGTCAGGAAGTACTTGCTTCCTCCGTTAGACGGTGTGCGGAAGGGTCCACACACGTCACTGTGTACCAGCTCCAAGTCATGCTCTGCTCGTTGACCTCCTCTCCCAAACGACTTCTTCTTTGCCTTTGCTTGGAGGCATGGTTCACACAATGTACACCCTTCGCCATGTTTCTTGGTGCACCCTTCCATTCCACGGGCTACCTCGTGCTCTTACATCTTCTGCAGTGTGCTGTTGGCCATGTGGTCAAATCGGCTGTGCCACAGCTTAGCATCAGTGTCCTTGGTTGATGTGGCAGCCGCAACGGTCGCCAGTGGTGCATCCTTTGGCTCCTGTACCACTGTCTTGGTGGCACATGCAAGTCCCTCATCTGACGCCTTGGTGACTTTGGTTTGAAACACATAGAGGCCGTCGACTCCTGGAACTTGAAGCATGAGGTCGTCTTTGGTGTACAAAATCTGGATGTCCTCATTTTTTAGGGCCACCGCCTCCTTGTTGGTGAACACCACTAGCATGTTGTTGTCGGTGATTTTTGAGATGGACAACAAGTTGGCTGCAAAGGAGGGCATGTACACCACCTTTTGAAAGTTGACCGCCTTCTCCGCACCGTTCACGTTGAACGTGATCACCTTGTCCCCTTTGCCCATGGCTTGGACGACGCTGCCGTTCGCACACTTGATGCGCATCACAGATTCGGCCATGGAGACAAATCCACCCTTCTCTTTTGAAAAGTGCTGGTTGGTGCCCGAGTCAAGGGTAAATGCCCTGGGCCTAAGGATCGCTGCGCCCTTCATAGGCAACCCCCTAGCCATCATGTTGGTGAGCTCCTTCTTCTCCTTCCTTCCTTTGTTCCCGCCTTCTTTTTTGGGACTACAGCAGTCCCTAGTCCAATGCCTAGCCTTGCCACAGTTGTCACACTTGCCGGGCTTCTTCAAACTCTTCCCGACACCATTGTCTTTCCCTCCACCGCCACCGCTTCCACCGTTGCCTTGACTGGAGTAAGAGCTTTCACCTTGTCCACCAAAGCAAGAGGCATAGGCTGAGATGTTTGCCTCACTGCCACTACGTTGCATGGACTCATTGCGGACGTGTTCGGTGACAACCTCGTACGTCAGATCTGGCTCCTTCCAACCGCCAAATACGGTGATCAAGGACCCCCAACTTTCTTGCAACACCATTAGAAGGATCATGGCACGCACGTTGGAGTCGAGATTCCATTCCATTTGCTGGACCTCCTGCAGCACGTTGTCGAATGACTGCAAAAATACGGGTATCGATTCTCCTTCGCTCACCCTCATGGACATCAACCTTTAGAAGATGAAGAGTCGGTTTGCTAGGATGTCTGATTGATGCACGCGTGAGAGCTTTGTGTAGGCCTCGGCAGCCAATGTGCATCCTGTGATGTGGGAGTGTTGAGTCTCGTTGATGGACGTCACAAGAATGGCAAGAGCCATGTTGTTCTTCATCGTCCATGCTGCAAGGCCAACCGCATACGACATCACCGTCGCATCGGCGGTGTACATTCGATGGAGCAGATTGGAGCCGTCTGATCTTGGTGTACATGTTGTACCTGTGCGCCCTACAAGACCACGCACTAGTCGATCTTGGAAGTGTCAGGATGAGATCCGCGTGGTGCGGTCCCGACGTTTGTCTGATCGTCTCTAGTGGTTCACGTCTACTGTTTTTGGGCGAATCTGAGACCGAGCGTAAGCTTTCTGGTCGCCTCACGCTATGTGAGCAGGAATTTAGAGACAGTCAGTTTGCGAAGGGAATAACGTCGTTTTCCATTAGTTTTTGAACATGGATATGATCACAACATTTATAGGGCTAGTCATAAGCTTTCCAACGCACAAAACTGCGCGCAATTCGGCCAAGTGTAGCTCGAGTTATGCTTGCCGAAGTGCAGGTCTCACCCACCACAAAAGCCTGACGCCGCCACTCACCGTGGCGCCTTCATTCACGTGCGAAGCGCCTTTCCCGAGGCGCATGTCCCAATTCACATGGTGTGGAGGTCCCCTGCACTGTTTCCACGCACCCTACCCTCTTTTGGGTCGTGTTTGGTGATGGGGTGTGACGAGGTTCGAAACCTGTCCGCGGACCTGCAGTCAGAATTTTGACCAAGTCCCCGAGTAACAAAACGTACTACTGAGTTTCGGACGCCGAGCCAGGATTTTGGCTAAGTCCCTCGGTAACAACCTGCACTACTGGATCCGGTGGATGATCCGCCGGATCAGGTGGATCATCCACCGGACGCCTCGGCAGGACTATCGGAACATTTTCTCCAGATGATATTTTTTGTTACTCCGGTCGATTATCGACTGGATTTCGAGTCGCAGCCAGCTCACAGAGCCGCCGCGCATACCCTAACTTTGGAAGGCTATATCTCCCTCGATACTTGTCCGATTCCGGCGAAACAACTTCCATCGGATTCAACAACTCGTCTAATTTGAGGGGCAACCTTCCATTTTAGGATCCAAGCAAATGTCGAGTCGCCAGATTCGCCGGAGCGGAGTTTCCATTTCTGGCGGCTCGTCAGCGCCTCCCGGCGCCGCACTTGGGCATGCGGAGGGGCAATTTTTCAACATTCTCCCCCTTGCACCTTCCATGCCCGCTGCTCCTGCTTGCTCTCACTCATCTTCCGCTGCGCCCTCCAGCCCATCATAGCTGGTCATCCCAAGTCCGGCCACGCTCATCGCGTGCCGGTCTGCGGGTTGCGCTTTGGTCAAGCAATCCGCAAGCATGCTGTGCGTGCTGCAGTGCTGCAGCACCACCTGCCCCTTCTCGACCATGTCCCGTGCGTAGTGATAACGCACGTCAATGTGCTTCGTCCTCTTGTGCTGCGTCGGGTTGTTGGTCAGCGAGATGGAGCCGGTGTTGTCCTCGTGCACCACAGTAGGCTTCAGCTGCGGCACGCCCAGCTCCCCCAGCAACCTGCGGAGCCACACCGCCTCCTTGACCGCCTCGGCCAACGCGATGTACTCAGCTTCCACTATGGAGGTGGCGACGCAGTCCTGCTTCCTGCTGCACCACGAGACCGCTGCACCAGCGAGGAAGAACACGTAGTTGGATGTGGACTTCCGCTTGTCCACATCGCCAGCGTAGTCTTCATCCGTGTAGCAGACCAGACGCAAAGGGTCCGCCCGCCCCTTGCCGTCGAACCTCAGGCGCGCGTGTCGCGTCGCCTGTAGGTAGCGGAGGATGCGCTTGACCGCCTGCCAGTGTAGTGGCCCTGGATCGGCCACGTACCTGCTCACTTGGCCCACCGCGTAGGTCAGGTCCGGTCGAGTCGCCACCATGACGTACATGAGGCTGCCCACCGCCGATTGGTAAGGCACCCCTGCCATATCCTCCCGCTCTTCTTTTGTTTACGGCGCAATTGCCGCACTCAGTTCATAAGTCGTGGAGACAGGACTGCACACTAGTTTGCAGTCCTCCATGCCATACCGCTTCAGCACCTCAGCCACGTATTTGGCCTACCCCAGCTCAAGCGTGCGCGCCCTGCGGTTCCGCGTAATGCTCACCCCGAGGTAGAACTCCAGCTCCTCCATGTCCGACATCTGGAACCTGCTGCTCGGCTACTCTTTCAGCTGCTGTAGGCTTGGCAGGTCTTAGGAGCACAAGATCAGATCATCCACGTAGAGTGCGACAATCTGATGGAGCTTGTTGCTGCACCGCACGTACACACTGTGATCCGTCTCATAGCGCTTGAAGCCGAGTTGTGCCATGAAGCTGTCCATCTGTTGGTACCAGCATCGGGGCGATTGTTTTAGCCCGTACAAGGACTTCCGCAGCTTGCACACCTTGCCCTCCGGCGCCTCCACCCCCTCCGGCACCTCCATGTAGATTTCTTTGTCGATGATGCCNCATGTCCGACATCTGGAACCTGCTGCTCAGCTGCTCTTTCAGCTGCTGTAGGCTCGGCAGGTCTGAGGAGCACAAGATCAGATCGTCCACGTAGAGTGCGACAATCTGATGGAGCTTCTTGCTGCGCCGCACGTACACACTGTGATCCGCCTCACAGCGCTTGAAGCCGAGTTGTGCCATGAAGCTGTCCATCTGTTGGTACCAGCATCGGGGCGATTGTTTTAGCCCGTACAAGGACTTCCGCAGCTTGCACACCTTGCCCTCCGGCGCCTCCACCCCCTCCGGCACCTCCATGTAGATTTCCTTGTCGATGATGCCGTTGAGGAAGGCCGTCTTTACGTCCATTTGGTGGAGCTCCATGTCCTTCGCGGCTGCCACCGCAAGGATCACCCGGATGCTTGTGAACTTGGCGACGGGGGCAAACGTCTCATCGTAGTGCTCGCCCTTACGCTGTGCGTACCCCTTCGCCACGAGCCGCGCCTTGTACTTGTCAACCACATCTTCCTTTGTGAACTTGGTCTTGAAGACCCACTTGGAGCCGATGACCTTGGCATCTTTCGGCCTGTCAACCAGCTGCCACGTGTCGTTTTCAGCAATGGACGCCAACTCCGACTTGATATCGGCGTCCCAATGCTTTCCCTCGGGCTGCGCAAGCACCTCTTACACGGTCGTTGGCTTCGTCAATGCAGCCAGCATGCACCGCGTCATGCCAATCCATCGACCGGTGCCTGCGTCGAAACGCTTCCCCGCTCTCCGCTGCCTCCCGCTGCGGCGCTGCAGTCTTGGCGTCTCGTCGCTTTGCTGTGATCCTTTCGACTCAGCCTGCTCCGGTGAATCATCGACAGGACGGCTTCCCGAGGATTTTTCCCGCTCCGGTGAACCATCAACCGGACGGGCGGCGCGTCCAGAGGATTTTTCTCCGACGCCCGACGTGAACTCCGCCGGGAGTGCGCGCTTTGGCACCTGCGGTGCCTCCTTTGACGGATCATTCCGCCGGATCTCCAGCCCAGCTGCATCGTCGTCGGAGTCCTCCATGTTGGTTGCTGCACCTGCTGCACTGCCGCGCTCCGACGCCGCATCATCGACCTCTACGTTCGCCGCCTCCTCCTCGTAGTCAAGGAGCTAGAACCACTCCTCTTGTTTTGGAGTGTTCCCGATGCTCATGTCGTTGCTGCTACTGCTGAAGCTTTGCTGCTCATCAAACTCAACGTCACGGCTGCGTATGATCTCTTGCGTGTGTGGGTCCCAGAGCCGATACGCCTTTTGCACGCTCTCGTAGCCAAGGAACAAACACGGTTTTGCTCGGTTCCAGCTTGCTGTCGCGTCGTTGCGCCGCCTGCACCATCGCGTGCGCCTTGCACCCGAACACCTTCAGGTGCGCCACGTTTGGCTTGTGCCCGCTCCGAACCTTCTGCGGCGTCTTCCAGCCGCCCTTGCCCTTTAGCACCGCTGTTGGGGTGAGGTTGATGGTGTAGCTCGCTGTATGCATAGCCTCCGCCTAGAAACCTCGCGACAACCCCTCATCCACAAGCATGGTCCACACCATGTTGAGCAGCGTCTAGTTCACCCGCTCTGCCACTCCATTGGACTGTGGCGAGTACGGCGTAGTGGGTTCCCACTTGATGCCCTGCTGCTTCATCCACCCGCTGCAGCCCACGTACTCTCCGCCATTGTCGCTGCGTAGCGCTCTGACCTTCCGGCCAGTCTGCCTCTCCACCGCTGCGACGTACTCCTTCAGCCGGTCCAGGATCTCGCCTTTCCGATTCATGAAGTACACGTAGAGCTTCCTGCTGCAGTCGTCAATGATGGTGACAAAGTATCTGAAGCCGCCGTTTGACGGTGCTTTGAACGGTCCGCACACGTCACTGTGCACGACCTCCAACAGGACCTTTGCGCGTGCCGCGTTCTCGTTGAACGGCTTGCGCCGCGCCTTGCCCAAAATGCAAGGCTCGCACTTTTTGTGC
The DNA here is from genome assembly GCA_023375785.1 of Penium margaritaceum. Lineage (NCBI taxonomy): Eukaryota > Viridiplantae > Streptophyta > Zygnematophyceae > Desmidiales > Peniaceae > Penium > Penium margaritaceum. The sequence goes on from SZWC01004199.1 coordinate 54,287, forward strand.
GCTGCGGCATCTGCTGCCACGTCTGCGCCGTCGATGACGAGGCCACGCACCATGTCGCGCTTCGCCATCTCCTTAACGGTTGCGGGCGCCGAATGCCCCAACTGTTGGTGCCAGAGCTCCAAATCAGCGCTTCCTCCCTTGGCCATGTTGACGACGCGCTCCTGCGAATCTGCTACGTCGGATGCCGCAGGGACCACTTTGGTCTCCACGATGTAGAGACCGATCTCGCGCTTCGCCTCCAGCACGACCTCGCCGTCGCCGTCGATGCGCACCACTGCGCCTTTCCTGCGAAAGAGTACCTCGTATCCCTTGTCCGTCAAGCGGCTAATACTCAGGATGTCAGCCAGGCCGGGGACGTGCTGCACATCACGGATTGTGCACAGCTCCTTCTTACCGCCCACCACGACTTCCACCTCCACGTCGCCTTGGCCGGCCGCCGGCTCGACTTTGTCGTTCGCGACCACCATTGATTTGGAGGACTTCTCGTAGGNCACGACCTCGCCGTCGCCGTCGATGCGCACCACTGCGCCTTTCCTGCGAAAGAGTACCTCGTATCCCTTGTCCGTCAAGCGGCTAATACTCAGGATGTCAGCCAGGCCGGGGACGTGCTGCACATCACGGATTGTGCACAGCTCCTTCTTACCGCCCACCACGACTTCCACCTCCACGTCGCCTTGGCCGGCCGCCGGCTCGACTTTGTCGTTCGCGACCACCATTGATTTGGAGGACTTCTCGTAGGTGAAGAACCCCACCTTCTCGACTTGGGTGTGCTCCTCGGCCCTGGAATCCAGGCACCACCTGTTCGCCTTCTTCAGGAAGTGGTTCTTGTTGCTGTTGAGGAGCGACCTGCCCTTGCTGTTTTTGTCGTCGGTCTTCGCCTCCTCTGGACACTCACGGGCCCAATGGCCCTCCTTGCCGCAAGTGCGGCACGCACCTTTCTTGGCGCCCTTCTTGCCGCCGCCCTTTGCGCCACTTCCTCGGCCCCCGCTTCCGCCACCACGCGTTTTGGTGACAAGGGTCGATGAGGAAGACGAGGACTCCCCGTAGCTCCGTCGCTACGCCTCGTTGTGGATGTACTCTGCGACTCCGCCATAGGTGAGCTTGTCCTCCGAGCATCCTCCAAGGACGGTGATGAGTGGACCCCAACTGTCAGGTAGGGCCATGAGGAGGGCCATCCCCTGTAGCTGCGTGTCGATCTTCTACCCCACGTCATTGCATTGTGAGGCGAGCGACTCGATTTGCTGCATGGCGGAGATGACATCATCTCCCTCCTCGATTCTCACCGTGAGGAGTCGCTTCGTCGCAAAGATTTTATTCGCGAGCGACTTGGATTGGTGGATGGCACAGAGTTTTTTCCAAGCTTCGGCTGCCAGCTTGCAGCCTTGGAAGTAGCCCCACTGCGACTCGGCTGTCCCGGACACCACGAGCATGAGCGCCTCCGTGTTCTTCTTTTCGAAGGCCTGCTTCTCCGCGTCCGTAGCAGTCGCCTCTGTGAGCACCTCCTTTCCCAACATGACGTCTAGCAGCCCCTTATGCGAGAGGTGCAGCTCGAACTGCCACCTCCATAGTCCAAAACCCGGGCCGCCCGTATGCTTCTGAATGGGCTGCGTCTCCTTTTGCGCCATGTGCGCAGCTGCTACTCCGACGAGTTCTCAGAACTTCACGGCGACGTGCAAGATGACGATCCCGTGCGCTGCGGAAGACGTGAACGTTGGAGGCGTTCAGACCCGTGGGCCCATAACCCTTTGTCAGGATGAGATCCACGTGGTGCGGTCCCGACGTTTTTCTGATCGTCTCTAGTGGTTCACGTCTACTGTTTTTGGGCGAATCTGAGACTGAGCGTGACCTTTCTGGTCGCCTCACGCTATGTGAGCAGGAATTTAGAGACAGTCAGTTTGCGAAGGGAATAACGTCGTTTTGCGTTAGGTTTTTAACATGGACATGATCACAACATTTATAGGGCTAGTCAAGAGCTTTCCAACGTACCAAACCGCGCGCAATTCGGCCAAGTGTAGCTCAAGTTATGCTTGCCGAAGCGCAGGTCTCACCCACCACAGAAACCTGACGCCGCCACTCGCCGTGGCGCCTTCATTCACGTGCGAAGCGCCTTTCCCAAGGCGCATGTCCCATTTCACATGGTGTGGGGGTCCCCTGCACTGTTTCCATGCACCCTACCCTCTTTTGGGTCGTGTTTGGTGATGGGGTGTGACGAGGTTCGAAACCTGTCCGCGGACCTGCAGTCAGAATTTTGACCAAGTCCCCGAGTAACAAAACGTACTTCTGAGTTTCGGACGCCGAGCCAGGATTTTGGCTAAGTCCCTCAGTAACAACCTGCACTACTGGATCCGGTGGATGATCCGCCGGATCAGGTGGATCATCCACCGTACGCCTCGGCAGGCCTATCGGAGCATTTTCTCCAGATGGTGTTTTTTGTTACTCGGTCCGGTCGATTATCGACCGGATTTCGAGTCGCAGCCGGCTCCCAGAGCCGCTGCGCATACCCCAACTTTGGAAGGCTATATCTCCCTCGATACTTGTCCGATTCCGGCGAAACAACTTCCACTGGATTTAGCCACTTGTCCAATTTGAGGGGCAATCCTCCATTTTAGGATCCGAGCAAATGTCGAGTCGCCAGATTTCCGGAGCAGAGTTTCCATTTTCTGGCGGCTCGTCAGCGCCTCCCGGCGCCGCACTTGGGCATGCGGAGGGGCAATTTTTCAACACGAAGCGTGCCTCAGAACAAGTAGTGTGGGCCCATAACCCTTAGTCAATGCGCCTGATAGCAACGGTCTAGAAAATGGGTCCCGACATGGGAGGCCGCCAACCGCTCTCGGTATTGCAACCAAGATAACAAATCACCCTCGAACGAGGGATCCACACTTTAGGTTCGTTTGGTTTGCAACCTTACAAAGTCCGCATGTTGGTCTGTAGTGTCTACTTTTGATTGGACACTCTGAGGAGTCTCAAAGGCAAGAACTGTAAATGGATGCATGCAAGATACAAGCTTTTGTACTTGCAGAGCTTTACTAAAGCTTCTGCGTGTAGTGCCTCCACTGGAGCCAACCTCAACCTACAGTCCTACTTGGCGCGTCCTTAGACCACCAAGTGTCATCGTCAAGGTAGGCTCTAGTAAGCTTCCTAGAAGCTTCGTGTCCCAGTTTGGGTCACAAAGAAAAGTGCGGTCGTCGCAGGGTTTGAACCCGCGACCTCTCGTTTGAAACTGCGGTGCCTATTTAACCAAGCTAAAAAAGGTATGGTTCCTATGATGAGCCACGGGGTACATACCCATTATGGGCAGTGCATTCCTCGGCCATCTCAGAACAGACCAAGGGGACATACTCCATAGAGTAGTGCATGCCTTGGCTGTATGTGTGGCTAGCCAGCTAGGCAATGGACAAGGTGCATACTATTTCAACACATGCCATTTCAACATGTGACCAGCCGTTGTGTCTGGCTTGTGATTTTGCACATCTAGGTTAACACAGAGTAGCATTCTGACATGTCTGTGCTGAGTTACGGCCAAAACAATGGTTTTGGGCCAGTTTTAGGACAGATCTTGCGCTGCCGTGTGCGGCACCCACTGTACGCCAGGGCAGGTACTTATGCCATGGACCTATAGCTTGTCATTTCTCTTTGCAAATGCTATTGAAGCATTATGAAACTTTGCCTTGTGTATCCTAGCCATACCCTTGCCGTTGTGTGTACGACTTGTGACTGTCGTCACTTTCTGACCTGGCGCTGACGCCTAGTCAGTGGCTGTGTTGCTAGGAAGCTTCCACACATCTTCTTAGACATGCCATGGATGCGGTCAACACTTGCCTTAGAACTTGCACTAAAACCAAGACATAACGGAGTGAGAGGGAGCTAGCAAAACTAAGCGTCGGTGAGCACGCGCCTAAACCGAGCACCACTCTTGGGTGGGCAAGCGCCGCCACCCTGGGGTTCTAACCCGACCACTCGGAATAAACCGAGGGCGGCTACTCACCGGTGCACAGCCAAAACATGCACGGTGGGTCCCAGAGGATCAGCACTCGGGAAATATGTAGCTCCCCCAAAACACTAAGGCAAGAGAAGCATGATGCAGGGCGCGGTAGTGAGAATGTACGAGCCCTAGCATGTACTGCATCACAGTATCATAGATTGTCATACAATGGCCATGTATGTGCCAAAGGGCACTTGTGGGTCCAGCAGCAGCTTGATGACTTCAGAGGTCTAGTCAAGGTGTGCATGCATGACGCTTCCCTAGGTAAGGCCATTATCATTTAATCTGTACATGTGTGTGCAAAGTGTGGGAGAAAAGAGGGAATAGAGTTGTGAGTGCCCAACGAACTTCAACACTCCTCCATGACCCGCATGCAAGCAACGGACACACACACAAGAGGAGATAACCAGAGGTGAACCATAGGAAATCAGCCAGGGTCATGCAGACAGATGAGACCAACATGGTGAACAACACTTTTGAAGACATTTTGACTGAGGGCCTTAGTGAGAAAGTTTGCTCTCTGAGATCGTGTATCCACCCAAGCAACTTGGACAATGCCAGCAGCAAAGCACTCACGAACAAAATGGTGCTCCATATTGATATGTTTGGTGCATGAGTGATGCATGCCATTGTTTTCGACAATAGCTTTTGTGCTTTGGTTGTCACAACATAGAGTGATGCAGCGGATGTGCACTAAGAGTGAAATACTCAGCCTCAGCGGTGTTGCGAGTAACACACCCTTGTTTGTCACTTTCCCAAGAGAGTGAAGTTCCACCAACTAAGAAGATGTATCCTATTTGACTGCGTATGTCAGAATCATGTGCCAAGTCACTGTCTGTAAAGCCGTCCATCACGACCAAGGGTTGCGCACGAAAGTACAGTTTGACATGAGGGGTGGATAGGGCGTAGCACACTACCCGCAATGCTGTCTCAAGATGGCGCTCACGGGGGCACTGGGAGAACTGGGACAAGAAGTTCACAGCAAACGCCACATCAGCACGCATAGTCGTGGCAAGGTACATCAGAGAGCCAATGACCCGGAGGTCGTCGGTCACATCGTGTTAGAAAATTGTGCCCCTTGCCATGGCTGCCGTGGATGGTTTTCCTGGTTCGACCACTGGGGAGTGGTCGAACATCAAATCTGATTGCAGATTTGGATTCCTTGGAATTTCCCATGCAAGATCGAGCTTTGAATTTCTCGATTTGAGTGAGTATTCAGAAAGATAGCCCCGCCCGAAGGTCGGGTGGTCGGCGTGTGGAATCTGGGTCTCCGTCATGGATGACGGGATAATTCCACCGCGGTGGTCCGAGTTCAGGTCCAACGGGCTCCAAAGGCACCATGGCCATGAAGGAAGGGATGTAGATGGTCTCCTAGACCAGGGCGAACTTCCCCCCACGTTGGAGTGCCAGGAAGGGCGCTTCGACAAGCCATCGTCGAAGCGCCTTCCGTCACTCCCGTTCGTGGGCATGGTGGGCGGCTCCACCATGGGTTACTTCGACGGCCATAGCAGGGGCTATACTGCTCCGTTTTGGGCGTGCTTGGATGCGTTGGAAAGCTCTGATCATAGGCTATAAGAATTTGATGTAATTTCACTGAAAAAAATAACCATTTCCACTTCGATTGAGTGCAACCGCTTGCGACTCATTTCTGCCCACTCTTGACTGTGATCCTTGGACTCCACACTCTTCCACCTTTGGTTTGCATTGTCAACTGAAGTAGCGGCAACGTGCTCCACAGAAGGCCAGGCATCCTCGTGGGTGCTCCCACTCCTCCTAGGGCACAGCCAGGACAGAATTCCTGACAAAGGGTTATGGGCCCACTTACCCTAGGAGGACCCGCGTCTTCCAAGTGCACGCTACCGCTACAAGCAATGGCAACCACGATCGAGCAAGAGAGCAGCTGTGACGTCCCCCTCAAGTTTGATGGGAGGGACTTTCCCTTGTGGAAGTGGCAGGTTGAGATCTTCCTGAACTTCAAGGGACTGCTTGCGCTGGTCAACGGTGAAGAGGAGTCTCCTGTGGCGTTCGCGACGGCCGAGGAGGTGGAGGCGTTCGAGAAGCGCAACAAAGAGGCGCTTGCTCTGATCGCGTCGGCGTTGTGTCCGGCACAGCGTGCACAAATCCAAGGATGCACATGGGCATCGAAGGCTTGGGAGAAGCTCTGCATCGCATACGGCCCGCCTCCTCTTCAGCAACGTGACTCAGCGAGCGAAGAGGCAACGCAAGTGGCCAGCGACCGGTGGACTGAATCCACTGGGGCGGAGCAAGGGATGGCGTCCGCAGCACCAGCCCTGGTCATTCGCTCTCATGAAGGAGAGGGAGATCGCAGGGAGGAAGGGACGCATCCACGCCGTGCCAAGAAGGGTGAGTGCCATCGCTGTGGCCAGGAGGGCCACTGGCGACAGGCCTGCACATCGGGAGCTGCGGATCTGGCCACAAAGGTGGCAGAAGGGCAGCAGACCAACGTGGCAGTCGCTGACTCCGTACGCTCCATGAAGGGGGCTGAGATGGCGGAACCCGAGGCAGGCGAGAGGCAGGCGTGTTTGGAGCAAGGAGGCTCCAACAGGTCCCAAAAAGGCGCCTGCTACAACTGTGGCCAGAGGGGCCAGTGGAAAGCAACGTGCACAACGGAAGCCGTGGACCCCGACAAGCGCGTCGGGAGAGGGCGGCAGGCTGAAGCAGTCGTTGACACGCCGTACAGCAGCGATCAGCCTCAAGCTGCGAGGGCTGATGTGGTCGGGGACCACAAGGCACGCCGTGGGTGTGCAACCTCCACAACCTCCAAGAGGGAGCTCAAGGTGGAGCATCAAAATGGAGATGCTGCCGCTCATCACAACGGAGGTGATGTGCTCCGAGGAGGCAATATAAGGGTGGAGGAGTCGGCCAAGAAGAGAGGCACCAAGGAGAGGAAGCTCCAAGTGCCTGATTTGGTGACAGGGGTGCTGTCCGTGAGTCGCCTCATCAAGGAGGGACTCGAAGTGACCTTCACAAGGAAGGGCTGCCTCATAAAAGAGGAGGGCAGCGGATGTGTCCTGGCACGTGGTGCGCATAAAGGAGGTGTGTACCTGGTACGTGCCGACGTCCTCACAAGGAGCAACTGTGACTCTGGCATGGGCAGCCGTCGGAGTAAGGAAGCGGTTGCAACTGCGTCCAAGAAGGGGAAACCTGAGGGCGCAGTGGGCAGTGTAAAGGAGACCGTCCGGGCTGGATCAGTGGACCTGGATCGGAAGGCACGCCATGCAGCGAGATGCCGTATGATGGGTGCAAAGCCTCTCGGGGAGGCAAAGGAGGGTGTCCAGGTACCAGACCAGCCAAGGGAGAGCATTGTTGGCAAACAGCCAGGCTCTCCTAACGGGCATAATGGGCCCAATGCTGCAGGAGTGGTGAACCGGCGTCACAAGGCAGGCCATGAGGGTGCTGCCGAGTTCCATGGGGGAGCGATGGTGGCGGCTCGGAGGACCTTGCAGCAGAAGGAGGGCGGCATGAAGGTGCGTCCTCAAGTGGAGTCTGAGGGGCTCCGCGCCTCGGCTAAAGGGGAGCTACTGCACCGACAAGATGGCCAAGACCCGAGAGCTCAAGTGCCACGACCGGGTGCCGACGCGTCGCGTGTACAAGGCTCCACCTCAGGGCTTGAGGAGGAGGAGAGTGGCGGAATGACGCCACGCTCTCAACCGGAGGATAAAAGGCTCCAGGCTGCAGAGGTGGTGAACCGTGACCACGAGGCGGCTGATAAAGGAGTCGCCAAGTCTCAAGAGGAGGCGCCGGTGGCGGTACGGAGGACCACGCAGCAGAGGGAGGACGCCATGAGGGCTGGTCCTCAAGTTGAGCCTGAGGGGCTCATTGCAGCAGCAGACCGGGACCAAAAGCACCACGCGGCAGGAGGCCGGGCAGTAGGTGCACCGCATCAAAAGTGGGCGGACGAGGTCCGGAGAGCTGCGCAACAGGGGGAGAGCAAAGGCACGTGGCTGAGCTCTCCGAAGGAGCAAAACGCGCTCCGAGCGGCAACGACGGTGGACCGCGGCTACAAGGCAGGCCAGGAGGGCACTGCCGAGTCCCATAAGGGGGCGATGGTGGCTGAGCGGAGGACCATGTCACAGGGTGTGGTCAAGGTTTCGTCAGTTCCAAGTCCTCAAGGAGGAGGGCGAGCACTCAAGGGGCATGCAACAGAGGATGCGGCAGGTGTGTCGGCATCTCTGAATTCTACAAAACAGGCGGATGATGCATGCAACATGCACGATGTGGGAGAAGGGAGTGAGACCTCCGCTTCTCCACATTCTCCAAAAGAGGAAGGGCAGGTGCATGAGGAGTGCGACACGGGAACTCAGACCAAGGGACCAGCACCAGAAGACCTCTCCATGAGGGGGAGGCATGCGCGTTGAGGACGTGCAGCGAGGCGGTGGCAGCAGCACAGGCGACGGCCAGAGGAGCAGTCGCAGCTGCAGCATTGTGGATCCCGCGAGACTGGTTGCAATAAAGTGCAAGCCAGTGCCGGCGGTGCAGGCGGCAACAGCTTGGGCGATGCGGCACGCGTAGAGGCGGTGCCGGCAAGGACCAAGAGCAGCAGCATGGAGGCACTGCAAGAAGGCGGGGGAGATGTGCAGCACGCTGGGCCAAAGCTCGCAAGGTGCTGAAGGTGTTGATAAATCAAAGGCACCACAAAGCACAAACGGAGGCGATGGAGGACATAAAGGAAGGTCCGAGGTCTCCGCACATGGAGGAGGATGCCGCAAGAGGTGCGGGTCTCCCACGTGAAGGGGAGCAGACTTGCAAGGAGGCAAGGGCTCCCTGGTCGTCTCGGTTAGTCGACCAACTGTCGCGGCAAGCACCAACACCAATACAATGGAGGACACAAGGCAGGCCACGGGGGCTCTGCCAAGTCCCGCACTGGGGCGCAAGTGTCGACAGCGGGGAGCTAGGCGTCCGCCGCTACGTGTTGTAACTGGTGCAGGGCAGCTGAGGAGAGTTTCTCACAGCAGCAGATTGGCCGGACAGTGGAGCATGGCGAATGTTCAAGGACAGGGCATCACGGCTGCGGTGCAGGGGGAGATTGTTAGAAAATTGTGCCCCTTGCCATGGCTGCCGTGGATGGTTTTCCTGGTTCGACCACTGGGGAGTGGTCGAACATCAAATCTGATTGCAGATTTGGATTCCTTGGAATTTTCCATGCAAGATCGAGCTTTGAATTGCTCGATTTGAGTGAGTATTCAGAAAGATAGCCCCGCCCGAAGGTCGGGTGGTCGGCGTGTGGAATCTGGGTCTCCGTCATGGATGACGGGATAAGTCCACCGCGGTGGTCCGAGTTCAGGTCCAACGGGCTCCAAAGGCACCATGGCCATGAAGGAAGGGATGTAAATGGTCTCCTAGACCAGGGCGAACTTCCCCCCACGTTGGAGTGCCAGGAAGGGCGCTTCGACAAGCCATCGTCGAAGCGCCTTCCGTCACTCCCGTTCGTGGGCATGGTGGGCGGCTCCACCATGGGTTACTTCGACGGCCATAGCAGGGGCTATACTGCTCCGTTTTGGGCGTGCTTGGATGCGTTGGAAAGCTCTGATCATAGGCTATAAGAATCTGATGTNATGGTCTCCTAGACCAGGGCGAACTTCCCCCCACGTTGGAGTGCCAGGAAGGGCGCTTCGACAAGCCATCGTCGAAGCGCCTTCCGTCACTCCCGTTCGTGGGCATGGTGGGCGGCTCCACCATGGGTTACTTCGACGGCCATAGCAGGGGCTATACTGCTCCGTTTTGGGCGTGCTTGGATGCGTTGGAAAGCTCTGATCATAGGCTATAAGAATCTGATGTAATCTCACTGAAGATAACAACAATTTTCACTTCGATTGAGTGTAACTGCTTGCGACTCATTTCTGCCCATTCTTGACTGTGATCCTTGGACTCCACACTCTTCCACCTTGGTTTGCATTGGCAACTGAAGTAGCGTCAGCATGCTCCACAGAAGGCCAGGCATCCTCGTTGGTGCTCCCACTCCTCCTAGGGCACAGCCAGGACAGAATTCCTGACACATCGATCGTCTTTCCCAACTTTGACAGTTCCAAAGACTTCAGTAGGGACTGGCCAATGAGCGTCGTGGGTGTGGACGCTATGGGGACTGCCGTGAGAAGCGGTCTGAAGTACTCCCCCAAGCTATGCACATATGCAGTCTGGTGAATGTGCAAGGTACGACATACATGGTCACGCTCAAACTCCATACCCAGAAAGACTCAAGCCAGACCAAGGTCCTTCGTCTCGTATGCTACTTGAAGCAGGGACTTTGCAGCCGCAACAAATGCGGCATCAGGGGAGGTAATGAGAAGATCATCCACATAGACAAGGATGGCGATGAGTTGTTTGGTGAGAGCACTGAGGAATGAAGCAGGTTCTACACTACTTTGTTGGAAGCCTCTCCTTTTGAGGGTAGCGGTGATTTCTTGGTTCCAGTAGCATGGGGAATACCTCAGGCCATAGAGAGCCTTGTGCAGATGCCACACTTGGCTTTTTCCATCAGAGAAGCCAGGCGGCTGCACCATATAAATCTTTTCGTCCAACTTACCATGGAGAAAGACATTTTTCACATCCATCTGCTCAAGCTCCCAGTCATGCTGAGCAACTAGGCTAGGAAGAGCCTGAGCTGTAGTGTAGCGGCCGACTGGGGAAAAAGTTTCATCAAAGTCAATACCAGGGATTTTAGAGAATCTCTTGGCAGTGAGGCGAGCCTTGTACCGTTCCACGGTGTTGTCAGGTTTCAGTTTGCGATGGTACACCCACTTGGCTGCAACCGCCTTGCGGCCCGGTGAGAGGTCTATGAGCCAGTACACATCGTACTCTGACAGTGCGTCGAGCTTGGCTTTTATGGCCTGCACCTATAAGGGGGAATTAGAGGCCGTGTGGGCTACCTGCACAATCAACAATTCGAGAGGAAGAGAAGCGAGGCCAGCAATGGCAAAGCACGAGGCAACATACCCAGCTACGGACAAGGTGAGAGCTAAGTGGAACTCTTGTTCAATGAGAGAGTAGCCAAGTGCTGTGTTGGGGTTTACGACCGAGGCAACCGGAGATAATGCAGAGGGTGTAAGTCCAAGAGCACGGAGACTAGGGGCACCAGAGACAACAGGATGTGATTGAGATGGAAGTGCCCGGAGATGGCTACCGCGAGTGTAGTGTGAGACTGGTGGGATAGACGGGACACACGCTGCAGAAGAGGGGGTAGTAGGACTCAGGTGTACTGGAGGAGAGGGAGAGTTAGCGGGTTCAGAGAGAGCAGGAGGCGACGCGGATGTGGTACCAGGTTCACAAGCAGAGGAAGAGGCAGAGGGCTCAGGAGAGACAAAGTCAGAAGAGACAGGGGACCATACGGGCAGAGGGGGAGTCCAAGGGAGTAGGGGAGGAGGAGGAAGGAGAGCCCAAGGAGGAAGAGGAGCTCAGGGGCTCAGGAGAGACAACGGGTGTCGAGGGACACCTAGAGGCAAGAAAAGAAGGCCCAGAGGGAAGATGACCATCCCCACCCCGAGAGGACAGAGAGAGAGACCCACCAAAGCGGGGAGCGTCGCGCTCAAACAGGTGTTCAAAGAAGAGCGTGACGCGAGACTCAATGACATAACAACGTGAGGGATCCCAGAAGCGCCACGCTTTGGAGAATGGGGAGACGCTAAGAAAGATGCATAAGCAACCATGGGGGGACGACTTACCATCCCATTGGTCCACGGGGATCCACACTGAGGCAAGGCACCCCCAGACATGAGCAAGGCGGAGGTCAGTACGCCGGCCCGTCCATCGTTCAAATGGTATGACAGAATGGGAGAGAGGGCTGTGAGGAATGCAATTCCAGACCCAAGTCATGTATGACATGGCCTCAAAGGCAAACTATGGGGATTGTCCAGAGGCAAAGAGAAGAGAGCAGAAACCATCAGCAAGTGTGCGGTTCCAACGCTCGGACACACCGTTCTCTTGTGGGGTGTAAGGGGTAGAGGATTCTAGTTGAACACCATGAGATTGAAAAAAGCGAGAGGAAGGACCAAAGAACTCACCGCCACGGTCGCTCCGAAAAACCCGCAACGGCCAGAGACAGGCACGTTTAGCCTACGGAAGCCAGGACTCAAGAACGCCAGTGACATCACATTTATGGCGAAGGGGAAAGACCTAGTGGTTGCGTGAGAAGTCGTCAGTCAAGCACAGGACATAGCGGTTGAGGACACCAAGTAAGTCCTGGGGTAAGGGACTCATGACATTAGCGTGGAAAAGGTCAAGAGGATGGGACGTGGTAGACTCAACAGTGGAGAACGGGGAGCAGTGCATGTTGCCATTAGTACAGTCCAGACAGGTGGAGGTGCAGGGAGGTACAAATGTGGCAGGGTCAAGGCCGTAGGCAGGCCAAAGGCGGAGAAGGCGCTGGATGGCTGCAGTGTGAATGTGACAGAGGCAACGGTGCAGCAGATCAGTATTTGGTGGAGACAAAGATGAGGTAACGTGAACGAGATCAGATGTAACGAAAGACAAAGGCAACATGAGGGGCACATGAAAGAAACGATTATAGCGCACACCATGAAGGACAACACGACCAGTCGAGCAAAGAGAGATGGATGCCAAGCTACGGCTTGACGAGAAGTCCATGCCTTGGTTTTCAAGGGTGGTCACAGAGAGGAGGCTGACTTCAAGTTTGGGCACATAGAGCACATCGGGCAAGTAGACAGTGCCCCCTGGGCCGACAAAGCGAATGACATCAACACCCTGGACAGGGAGAAGCTGGCCGGAGCCAGTGCAAACAGAACGGACGGACCCAACTGCCTGAGAGACACGAACGATGACCAACAGAAGGTCATGTGATGCGTGGCCCCAGAGTCAATGATCCAAAGACGTGGGGATGCACGAGTGGTGGGTAGAACGAGACAGACAGCAACGCTACCACTAGAGGAGAGGGGAGAAGAGCCACCAAGATGAGTAGGGAACGTATGAGACTGCCACTCCTCAATCCAGTCACGATCATCTAGAAACACCCCATGGACACAATCAGACGCAACACCATGAAGAGTGGCGCCAGACTCACAGACGGATGTACGGGACTGGCCACTCACACTCTTATCTCCTTGAGAACGAAGGTGAAGAAGTTCTGCCAGCCGACGCTCGAGGGTGCGCTCCTCATCACGGCGGTCTGAAGAGCGGTTTGAGGAGTGGTCGGACGAGCGATCAGAGAAATGGCCATTGTGACGAGCCCAGGGAGGCCCGGGGTAGTGAGAGGACGGGGGACCATAGTAGGGAGGTCTAGACGGCGGCAGTATCTAACTCCAAGGGCTGGCGGGAGGCTGTGACGGCTGAAGGGGGGCAAGCGTGATGGAGAGAGCGGAAGTAGAGGACAAGGATGAGGACAATGCAACAGTCACGACTGCAGCGGCGGAGGAAGGGGTCACACTGGTGCGGGCCCAGTGGGCGTGCATAGAGGCAAGACATGCATCATCACGAGGAGCTGGGCATTTGGGTGCAGAGTGCCCAGTAGTGCCACAGTTCCAGCAGGTGACGTCGCTAGTGGTGGGAGGTGTATTCTTGCCGCCACAGCCATCCCCACGCCCCTTATCCTCACGGCCACCCCCATGGCCAGAGCCGCCACCCCCCCCACAAGAGGAAGCCTGAGTGGGATGAGCAGCCGCAGAAGATGAGGTGGAGGATGAGATTGTGGCTGCTGGTGAGGAGGATGAGGAGGTGACTATAGCAAGCACAGCACGATGCATGCGCTTGTTCTCCAGGGCGTTCCACCAATCGGTGAGACGAGAGGCAGTGAACTTGTAGAGGGGACCAATCCCTGGCGGAGAGTCCGCAGAAACCAGAGCAGCAGCAAGCCACTCCAGTTGTGCCTGAGAGACGTGGAGGTAGAGATCAGACAGCTCAGGAATGAGGCCAGTAACAATAGAGAGGCAGGCAGAGAGAGGACCGGGGGCAACCCTGCAAAGATCACATAGGAAGCGTAGGCTCCGCACCCAATATTCATCTTCAGTCTCATCCGCCCGCATCTACAGAGTGTTGAACTGAACAATGAGGGCACTCTGAGCAGCATGCCCAGTCACCGCTTTCTGCCAGCGGATGAGAGCGTAGGCACCAACAGGGTCAGTAGGGATGCCATGCGTGGGATCTGCATTGTACGCACCGATGTCATCAAGTAGGCTCTCAGGGCCGGCGTTGATGAGTGCCGGTACAGCACGGGCGGCCTCAGCGGGCTGAGGAACAAATGGTGGTTTGGTAGGAGAGTAGCATTCCCAAAGCAACTCACATTGGGCCCACGCATTGAAGCGCGTCTCTCAAGAGGTAAAGGTAAGTTTGGAGGTGCAAGGGGGTGGTTGCGTCTCGAAGTCACGTTGCATGGCTGGGAGAAGAGGGCGTGCAAGGGTTACTGTTGAGAGAGAGGGAGAGAAGGAGTTGGAAGCACCACCACTGGTAGGGACAGAGGAATCAGTGGACGCTGTCTCTTCGACGAGAAGGACAACAATAGGATCCGGGATGGCGCGAAGACGATAAATGACAAAGGAAGCGACAGCAGCAGCTAGCTCCTACTAAGCCTCACGGCCCTGCTGGAGCTCATCTTCAGCCTTGTGACGTTCTGCTTGTGCTTCACTAAGAGCTGCCTACAGTGCCTCTATCGTCTCCTCCGATCTTGGCATGATGATAAGAGAGAGGTATGAATATAGGAAAGAGGGAGGCCACAGAAATGAGAGAGTGAAATGCACAAAGATAGAGTGTGATGTAGAGCTCACCTAGCTAGTGGCGTGGCAGCAGGGTGAAGAGAGGTGGCACCACGGTGGCGGTGGAGGAGAAGAGAACTACCACCCACACAACGACTGCCATAGTGAGGTACAGGAGCCCTGTGACCGTGGCGCTGCAATGGCGGCCGAAGCCGATGCGACGAGAACACCTGTGGTGACATGCGGCGCGATCTCACGGGGAGCACAGTTGGGAGTCAGCACTGCTACAACGGTGGACACATGGATGGAGCGGACAACATCGGATGTCACGTCTGCTGCAGAGGAAACTTTTGTGGGGACAGAGGCTGCTGATGCTTTCACCTGTATGTACATAGCGGCACTAGCAAGAAGGGTGAGTCATGTAGTAGTGTGTGTGTAGGCCTCAGATGCACGTCCAACTGTCGTCTGTGTTGGGGCTCGGCAAACTCTGGCTGTTGCTGCGAAAGTGGCAGTGGTACCAGCAAAAGCGTCAAGAATAGCTCTAGCCAAGCCACTGGAGTTGGTGTGGATGGGAAGAACAGGGATCACTCCAGGCACCTCAGGTGCTGTTGACGGTCCAGGTGCTACAGCTGTTGTAGGAGATGGGGTAGGGGAAGGTGCAACTGCTGATGAGGGGTTGGATGACTGACAGTCACGGGGAGGTTGCATCCTTGGAGACTGAGGTGGCGACGGAGGCAGGTCGTCCGTCGTGTAGACTTGTCGGTCTATGTCCGCCTCACGCTCCTCACGTTCACGCTGATTTTCCGCCGCAAGCTCTTCTCGCCAGTATGAGATATCCAACATACAGAACCATATTGGGACGTCCTCATCAGTGGGGGGAGGTTCGTCAAAGACGCTTGGGTCCTCCCACTTCCGATCTGCGTACTGGGCTGCTGTGCATGGGGAATTGAGCTCCTCGTCGGCTGGAGCGTCGAGGGGCGGAGAATCCAGGGTGATAGAGTTAGGGCTGCTGGGGCAGCCAAGAGGGGTGTGAGCGCGGTGAGAGCACCACATTGTGTACCCGGGCAGATGAGGTACCACGTGAGAGTAGAGTAGCACGATGATAGTACGGAGTACTGATTGTTGCAAGAGAGCAGCAGGAAGAGTGGATGCGGACCGTAGAGAGTCCTGAGACTGATTCATACCGAGGTGTGGGACGGAGAGGGGCTACAGCGTGCGGAAGACGAGAGATAAGGGAGATTGGAGTAGCTGCACTGTCGCTTAGGTACCGACCCCAACACTGAATGTTGCTCTAGAGAGCACTGTCTCACGGTAGACCGTGGTGGCAATGGCCCGTGAGATAGGCATTGGCCGATGCAGGATGGGCTCCGAAGATGGAGAGACGACCAGGGTCATAGAATTGCGCTGTCGAGAGGCGGTGGGTGGCGAGACTGCCACTGTCGCACATTGCTGAGGCTGCCATAGATAGCAGCGATGGGCGTCGGCGAGAAAGCTGCGAGATCGTTGGAGACACGAGTTTTACAACAATGCTTCCACAAGCTCAGAATCGGAGAGTTGCAAGAGCACGCTCTTGCTGCTTTGATACCAGAAGTTGATAGGTAGTTTCCTGGATGAGCTGTGTGAGACTGGGCGAGTGAGAGCAATGGAGTGCAAGACATGCCATGGATGCGGTAAACACTTGCCTTAAAACTTGCACTCAAACCAAGGCATAAGGGAGTGAGAGGGAGCTAGCAAAACTAAGCGTCGGTGAGCACGCACCCACACAGAGCATCACGCTCGGGTGGGCAAGTGTCGCCACCCGGGGGATCGAGCCGGACCACTCGGAATAAATCAGGGGCGGATACTGACCAGTGCACGGCCAAAACATGCACGGTGGCCCTCTAAGGATCAGCACCCGGGAAACATGCAGCTCCCCCAAAAAACTAAGGCAAGAGAAGCATGATTCAGGGCACGACAGTGAGAATGTAAGCACCCTAGCATCTACCACATCAGAGTATCATAGAAATTCATGCAACGGCCATGTATGTGCCAAAGGGCACTTGTGGGTCCAGCAGCAGCTTGATGATGTCAGAGGCTTCAGTCAAGGTGTGCACGCATGACGCTTCCCCAGGTAAGGCCATTATCATTTAATCTGTACATGTGTGTGCAGAGTGTGGGAGACAAGAGGGCATAGAGTTGTGAGTGGCCAACGAACTTCAACAGTGTTGGTGTCATTGGGTGACATTGTCATAGCTCGGGGACAAACACTGTCACGGAGCCAATATGTGGAGGAGATGCAGAATAACTTCCTTTCATGTAGCAGTGCACTATCAATGTAACCAATGTTAAAGCATGTGTGGGATACTCTCACAAGAGCCGTGGTTGAGGAAACTGGCACATGCACAAGTAGGATGGAAAGAACCTTGAGAAATTTCCTAGAAGCTTCACTGCACTGTTTTCATTCACACAGCACGAGTGTCCTGTCAGCTGACGCACTAGCGAGCAAGGTGGTTGCAAGAACAAGGGTTTGGCTAGGGAAGACGCGCATAGTCTCACAGACTTCAAGAGATTTTACATGCGAAGAGGTATGGCACCTGACAAGCTCACAACATTGTTGTCAGCTACAACACATGGCAGGTGACGCACACGACAAGGTTACTTTGCTGTAAACCTAACCTGAGTGTTTTGGCAGTAACTTAGTGCGCATGCATACAGACACAACACCGTCTGGACCTAGAGATGCAGAATCTCAAGCAATACGCTATGACTACGCACACACACAGGTCTGGCATCAATCAATGGACACACAATGAAAAAAAATGCAAAGCGGATCCACGGTCAGTCCACCGAGAAAACAATAGCATGCAAAAAAGTTATAGAATGCCCCGGCAAGCATCCCGGACGTCGCGGTAGCTGCCATGCAACTGCCGGTAAGTGGAACACCACACGGTGACGCTTCGGCATGAGCTGGCTCCACATCAAGGATCTACATAAGCATGGACACACCTGAGTGGGGATAACACACACCTTTACACTCCCCCATGACCTTGAGAAAGTGCCTAGAAGCTTCCTATCATTGCAGTCGTTGACGTGACAATGGAGTCCTTTCAACCAACGCACTGGCATGTTAGGCAGGTGCAAGAACAGGAAGGATTTGGCTAGAGGAGACACGTAGAGTCTCAAAAGATTCAATGGCTTTGAAGAGAGATATGACAAGCACACAACATGAATACTTGCCGTAACGCATGACGGGTTACGCACGCGACAATGTCAGTTTGTCTTAAGACCGGCCCAAAACTATGGGTTTGGTTGTAACCCTGCGCACAAACATCCACATGGTATATCGTCTGTACCTACAGGTGCAAAACCTTGAGCTGAAAGATAAAAACAGTCAATCACAGAGGTCTGGTATCGATCGGTGGACACAGTGCAAAGACATGCAAATTGGTCCCATGGTCAGTCCACTGAGAGAAAACCATAAAGGATGCAAAAAAGTTGTAGAAGGTCCCAACATGCACCCGAGACACCATGGTATATTTCCTTCAACTGCTTGTGGGTGGAAGACCACATGAAGAAGCTCTACCTAAAGCTTGCTCCATATCAAAGGCTTGCAGGAGCATGGACACGTCTGAGTGGTCAAAGTAAGCTGTATAAACTGCAGGGAATGGCTCACACCACAACACTCCCCCATGACCCGATGGTACGCATGACCACACGCGTGCAAAACTGAGAGGTTTCTACAATGAGATGCTCAACAGTCCATGCACACACAAAATTCACTCAGCCACCCTCGGGCAAATGGAAAAGCCCTAAAGATTGAATGGGCACCATGAACGTTCCACATGGTGATACATTGGTTAGGAAGTAAGTCTGTTGCATGTCCGTGCTGACCCATATGGCAGAGATCACCTGTTTCTCCATCATATCACGCACAAAGTGATGCTCAATTGCAACATGCTTTGTGAGTGCATGAAACACACCAAAGTTATCTGGATGGCAAGGGAACTCTAGTTGTCACATTGTAGAACAATGGAAGACATCGACTGACCCAACCCACACAACAAGTGATGCAGCCACACCAGTTGAGCAACCCAAGCCCCCATAATGGCATGCTCCGCCTGTGACGAGCTACATGCAATGCAACCTTGCTTGCCATCGCAAAAATGACACAGCAGTGCTATCTAGCACATAGACGTAGCTTGTCGTATTGCATCCATCAGGGCTCCAGGCTGAGTCATTGTTAGTGCAGCCATTGACTACCACTGGAAAAACCTCATGAAGGGCTCTTGTCCAAGGACACTTTGAAAATTGTGTGAGGAGGTTGACGGTGAAGGCAATGTCGGACTGAGTGCTGGTGGCCAAGTTCATCAGAGAGCCAATGAGGCAAAGGTATAGTGTCACGTGCTTTTTCTTCCCTAGCTACGTTGGATCATCTACCTTCAGGACATCCTTCCCATTTGGTGTGATGGGTGTGGAGACTATGGAAACTACACTAAATAGTTCGAAGAATCACTCCTCCACAACTCTTGGGTAGCATGCCTGATGAAGCAGGAGTGTCCGTTGTCGGCAGTCACGCACAATCTCCATCACGAGGAACACAGTTGCAGGCTAGAGGTCCTTCATCCTGTTGGTAGCTTGAAGGGCCATTTTGGTATCCTTCACAGCCTTCATCAAAGGAGACACGCCTAGGAGGTCATCAACATAGACTAGGATGGCAGTTGAGTGCTCAGCTGTCTTTTGGAAGAAGAGGGACAGATATGCATCACTCTACAAGTACCTGGCACGAGTCAGTGTGCTGGTTTTCTCCTTGTTCTAGCACCGAGATGACTATTTGAGGCTGTACAAGGCCTTGTACAAGCGCCACACCTCATCACCGACTTCGAAGCTAGGTTGCTGGACCATTTAAATCCTATCCTTTATGGAGACATAGAGGAACGGGTTATCTACATCCATCTGGTGCAACTCCCATTTGTGCTGAGCAACGACCCTGAACTGAGCATGAGCTCTGATCACACAACCAACGGGTGCGAAGATGGCTGTGAAGTTTATTTTCTCAACTTGTGAAAATCCATTGGGCGTCAAGAGAGCTTTGTAGCGATCAAGTGAATGATTGGGCTTCACATTCTTGCGGAAGACCCACTAGACTTGTACGGCCTTCCACCAAGGCAGAAGATTGAAAAGCTTCTAGATACCATGCTCTCAGTTGCTCTTAGCTCATCCCAGATGACGCACGTCACAACTCTGCGTATCATCCAAGAGCGCAGCCTTCAATGTGCGTGGACCAGGGGGCCATCGAGAGAGGACTCTGGGTGGCTAGTAAACATGCCTCCAAAGGGGGTCTAACTACAATGAGGCCAGATGCGACATTGCAGGCAACCAAAAAATCACAAGAGACCAACTCGTTGTTGACGTGACATGCTCGGTGCACCTAAGTGTAGGCCGCCTGGACACTAAGGCCAAGAGCCTTCGTACCAGGGTCTACGCTCTCATTATTGCGGGCAAGGCATCTGGGCCCTTAGTCAGCAACGCGATGAGTCTTCTAGGCCAATGGTCGATGGTGACCATCTGGCTCACGGGAATAGCCCGGGCTCAAGGTGCTGGAGGGGGACAGGCTACGAGGATACAACCGTACAGGCTTCTGAGTAGGGAGGAGAGGGTGTAGACGTAGGTGATGCTGGACGGGCGTGGGGAAGGCAACAGGGTCAGGCGTAGGTAAGATAGGAGGGACCTTCACAGCAGTGTCTACAAGTGTAGGTGAAGGGACTGACACTGGGAAAGGACCGGGTGTGATAATGGGGACTGGCACAGGCACGAGAACATGTGTACCGGTAGGGACTGAGGTAGGGAAAGGCACAGGAATGCCTTGTGGGGGCACGTACAGGCTCAGGAGCGTCCATGGGAACAGGTACAGGCTCAGGACCGCTTGTGGGGACTGACGAGGTAACTGGGCCGACTGCAATGAGGGATGGGTCATCATCGGCCGGAGTCTGAATTGCAGGTGAGGAAGACTCGACGAACCCATCCACATGTCCAGACTCCCCCATCCGCCGGGAAGCCATACACGTAGGGACGTGAACCTTTGTTTCCAGGTGGAGGGGTGAAGGTTCAGTTAAGTCTTAAGAGCTTTGACTGGAGGAGTGACGACTTGTGCTTCCGGTTAGCTTCAATGAGCAGGGAGAAAGGAAACATCCGATGCCCCAGTACTTGACTCCTTGAGATGTTTTATCTTATCTACCAGAGAATAGGAGTGTGGGTGAGAGGATAGCATGAGATGGTATTGGGAGGATGTGTTAAGGGAAGTGCTGAGTGTGCGCAATGTGAAGAGGGTGATAGCTTGGATGCAGGTCACCACAAGATGGGCAGTTCACCTGGCGGATCCTTTTGCCAAGGATATAAGCGGATGATAGCAGTGAAAGATTCGATGATGATAATAAAGTTTGATGCATGGGCGAGCTACATGTGCAAGGAAGTAGGGGATAGAAATGTGACAAGGAGAAGGCAGATGTCAACGTGCCGTGAGACATCTGCTGTCGCCTTGGGTGCAGGCTGCTGCGAGACAGGCAGCTAGCTCGTGCATGACAAAGTGCTGGCCAGAGATGCCGATGATGATACAGAGGAGGATGGCTGAAAATGATGGAATGCAGGCACAGGGGCAACCCACGCATGCTCCGTATGAGACGACGTGGGTGCGGGTAACCACGATATTGGTGGTTCGACCAAGTGGATCCTCTTGTTGAGGGGAGGATGACAGCGGATGTGTTGGAACTAGAGGAGAGAGGGAGCCTTGGAGCAGCAAACGTGTGGGACTGAAAGGGCATCACTTGTGCTGAAGAATGGTTGTTGAATCACTCAAAATGATGGATTACATGTAGAGTTAGAGCTAGGGCAAGTCAGCCCTCTCACAAGCCACACCACTTAGCCATGGAGGCTAAGGCTCACACACTAGAGTCCATAATCTCACATAAGAGAGGAAATCAGCCTAGCAATCAGGCTGACCACTCACACACGACCTAGAGAGCTAGAAAATGCTCTCATGGCACACTCCTAGTGGTCACATAACCCACAATCCCATAGAGAATTGCCATGTATCCATGGCTAGCACACAAGGATCTCACCTCACATAAAATGTAAGGAGAGGTACCTTTTTCCTAGTCAACACACTCTGACAAGGCAGCCCAAGAATCTAGGACCTTTTTGGATATTTCTCCCATCAGGTCTTGACCGTGGACCTCTTGCCTTTTTCTTTTCTCAGGCTAAGGCATGGAGCCGTCACCTATGGTCACGCAGACATCGGCGGTCCATGACCCCGGAAACCTCAAAAATTCATATCTCCCGATCCCACCGTTGGATCGGCTTGAAACTAAGACCATAGACAATTTGCCAACTAATCTTTCCAATGGTGAAGCTGGATTGACAATTGGAGCAGGCATCTGGTAGTTTGTTGGAACTTGCTCTTGTGGACCTGAAACTCAGCCGGATGGATCCTTTTCTAACAATCTCCCACTTTGCCGTAGTCAGAGTGGGCTGAGTCCACATGCCTTCATGCAGAACTGCTGCTTCTCACAGGTCACTGGCTTGGTGCAGAAATCAGCGACCAGCTTGCTGGTTGGAGTAAATTCCAGCTTCATAGCACCCTCCTACTCCTTGTGTGTGATGAAATGATATGAAATATCAATGTGCTTGGTGCGAGCATGGTGCTTGGGACTCTTGGCGAGTGCAATTGCGCTCTGGTTGTCGACGCGCATAGGAACTAGAACTACTACACTCCCACTCATCACCGTCATGAGACGCTGAAGCCACACTGCTTCCTTGGCTCCAAAGCTGAGAGAGACGTACTAAGCTTCCGTGCTTGAGTTGGCCACGACCATCTACCGCTTGCTACACCAGCTGATGGCCCTGCCATTCATGAGGAACACATTTCCAGAGATGCACTTGCGCTCCTCAGGGTTTGAAGCCCAATCTGCGTCTGTGTAGCCGATGATGCCGTTGTCGTTGTAGGTGATGCCGATGTTGATAGTTCTAACAAGGTAGCGGAAGATCAGCTTCACTGCCTTTTGGTGCTCAGGTCTGGGATTAGCCATGTGTTGGCTCACAGTGCTCACAGCCTGTGTGAGGTCCGGCCTGGTTGCCACCATCAGGTACATGAGACTGCCGACGGCGCTGTGGTACTTCTGCCGCTCAGCTGCATCTGCTTCTCCATTGAAACTCACGAGGTACTTCCGCGTCTCAAACAGCGTGCCGATGGGTTTTGCCTCTCCCATGCCGAACCGCTACAAAACATCCTTGATGTAGCGGCTCTGTTGCAGTGAGAGAGAGCGTGATTTGCAGTCACGCGTGATCTAGATTCTGAGGAAGTATGATGCCTCCCCGAGATCAGAAATTTGGAAGCGCTCTTGCATGGCCTCCTTGAACTCCTGTAGTGCAGACATGCTGTTGGAAAGGAGGAGCATGTCATCCACATAGACAATGATCATGAAGATCTCATGCCCATGCTGCCAGCGATAGACGCTGTAGTCACACTCGTTGTGCTCAAACCCCATGCACTGTAGCGTCGCATCCAACTCCTGGTTGTAAGCACGCGACGTTTGCTTGAGGCCGTACAGCGACTTCTGCAGCTTGCAAACAAGGTGCTCCTGGCCATCCATGACGAATCCTTCTGGCTGCTCCATGTAGATCTCCTCCTCCAAGTCACCGTTCAAGAATGCCGCTTTGACATCATTGTGGTGGATCTCAAAGTTCTAAGCTGCTGCATAAGAGAGGAGCGTGCGCACAGAGGCAAACTTTGCAACAGGAGCAAAGGTTTCAGTGTGGTCGATGTCATCCTGCTGCGCGTAGCTCTTGGCAACAAGCCTCGCCTTATACATTTCGAGTATGCCATCTGCACCCGTCTTCTTCTTGCACACCCACTTGCACTTGATTTCATTGCGTCTAGGTGGACGCTCAGTCAGCTCCCACGTACCATTGTCGAGCTGCGATTGTATCTCTTGCTGCACAGCTTGTGCCCAATCTGCTGCATCTGGTACAACCATGGCCTCCTTGTACAACGTCGGCTCATCAGAGTCTACTGCAACTGCAAAGTTCATCTGGTCTGGTTTTTGGAGTATCCAGAAATGCCCACGCTCACCAGGCTTGTAGCGCACCCTGAGAGGGTACCTGCAACCTGGTGCTGGAGCGTTGGCAGGGAGCTAGCGCAATGCTGCTGGCACAACTACTGCTGCTAGTGGTGGTGCATCTTCTTCCTCTACTTGTGCCGATGAGGCCGCTGTATCTGATGCATCAGACATGGGAGAGTGGAGTGGTTCTCCCACTGTCACAGTAGAGGAAGGGTCAGGAGAGACTGGGACAAGAAGGGTATCTGCTCTCAATGCCTTGTTAGCTGCTGGTTCTGTTGCTTCCTCAGAGACAACGTTGGTGCTATGACATTGCTCTCATTGAAGACACCATCCTTGGAGATGATGACGTGGCCGGTATCCCTCTTGTAGAGGCAACAGGCCTTGCTTGCCATGTCATAACCGATAATAAGCATTTGCACACTCTTCGTGTCCCACTTCTACCGCTTCTCCTTGGGCAGGTGCATGTGCGCCAAGCTGCCAAACACACGAAGATGACCCACGCTCGGCTTCTTGCCGAATCACGCCTCGTACGGCGTCATCTGCTCCAGGGCCTTTGTTGGACTGCGGTTCTTGATGTAGACCGCAGTGCTCACGGCTTTGGCCCAGAATTTGTAGGTCAGCCAAGCCGTGTGCAGCATGGAGCGCGCCGATTCAACAATGGTGCGATTTGAGTGTTCTGCTATACCGTTCTGCTACGGAAAAAATGGCGCAGTGCACTGCCCCTTGATGCCAGTTGCTGCGAGGTTGTCCTTGAACTCCTTGCTCAGTTACTCTCCTCCACTGTCGCTGCGCAACGCCTTAACTTTCTTGCCCGTCTGGTTCCCCACCATGGTCTTGAACTCTTTGAACCTGTCAAAGCACTGGTCCTTGGAGGAAAGGAAGTACACAGCAGTGTAACGGCTGAAATCATCAATGAAGGTTAGAGAATACCTAGAGCCTCCAAAGCTCTAGGTCTGCATCGGGCCACACAAGTCTGTGTGGACCAGCTCTAGCACCTCCTTCGCATGCTCCCCTGTTCCAGAGAACGCCTCGCGATGTTGCTTCCCCTCCAAACAGCCGATGGACAATTGCCACTCAAAGGTGGAGATGGTGGGCAAGTCACGCACCATCCGTTTTGTTTGAAGTTTCTGCAAGACGCGCATGCCGATGCGGCCGTAGCGTGCATACCAGATTTCACCATCTGTCGCCTGCACCACTGCTGCAAGACTTTGCTCACGCGGGATCTTGGTTTCCCCTAACAGGCGGTACATGTCGCCTTCTTTCACCGACGTGGCCGATTCCTCTCCCGTTTCCTTGTCCAGGATGTAGCCACAGTCGTCGTCAAAGACGACGCGTAGTCCTGTGTTGGTTAGAGAGGAGACTGAGAGGAGGTTGAATGCAGCATCAAGTACATATAGCACGCCATGGAACACTCCCACTTCAATGCCACGCGGGGTCTCCAACCACATCTCCACAATCCCAGTCCCCTTAGCATACACCGCCCGATCATCACCCAAAGCAATAGGTCGGGGGGGATTGAGAGCAGTTGCGTAAACCACTCCTTATGGCACGTCAGAATCTTGGTGCACCTTGAGTCCTTGTACCACGCCAGGTCCGCCTTCTCCTTCTGCGACATGTCAGACTTCGCCATGAAGAGGCGGTCGCACACCTCCTTGGCCACGTTCATGTTTCCAAAATGGCACACGCCAGTCTGGTTCTGCTGCTGCTGCTGACGCTGTTGTGATGACTGGTGCTGTTGCTGTGGAGGTTGCTGCTTATGCTCCTATTTCAATGACTGCTGCTACTGCTGCTCCTTTTGGTCCCTCTTGAACTTGAAGCAATCTTTCTTGTAGTGCCCCTCTTTCTGGCAATAGTGGCATTTGCCTTTTTTCTTGCCTCTCTGCTGCCCAGACTACTGCTGTTGCTCGTTGCGTGAGCCCATGGCCATAACAGCTGCTTCACTGCTTCCCCCATTGCGCTTTGCTACATTGCGACATAGTTCCACATGCACCAGCTGTGTGTAGATGAAGTCCAGGTCGAGAGTTGGCTGGCACTATAGCGTCGCGCACTGTGTCAGAGCTTGTTGGGATGAAGCGCATCTCTTCCACAGGGCTGCCGGTCGCTTTCAGTTGCTTCGCCAGCTCCTTTGCCTTGTCCAAGTATGCCTCCATCCCTTCGCCACCCTGCATTTTCAACGACATCATCTTCTCCTCCAAAAGCATGAGGAATACAGGATCCTTGCTCTCATACTTCTTTCACAATGTCTCCCACCCCTCTTTTGCAGTAGCCTTGTCACTCACGTACTGAAGATGAGCGTTGGAGATGGTGTTGACAAGCAACTTGTATGCCTGCCTGTCCTTTTTCTTCCACTCCTCATATGCCGTTGTTCCAGTTGTAGATGAACTTGCATCTGCTGCACCTTTCTGCAGCGTCGTCCCTGCCACCACCTTTGCTGTGGTGATGCTTTTTGCCTGTGGAGGCGGAGCGCGCTCGTCGCCGCTCACCACCCCCCACAAACCCCTCTCCTCCAAAAGGAGGCAGGTACGGATCTTCCAAAACGTAAAGTTGGTGCGACCTTCTAGCCTCTCCAAGCGCTGGGCTGCTGTGACCACGCCTGCTGCTGCCAATTTGAGCTTTGGTGATGCTCAACGATGCCCTTGAGTGGCAGCGCTACCCCTTTCAGATCGATCCATAAAACAGGGTCATCAACAGGGAATTTTCAGAGATATGCCCTTTTGAAAACATAGTATGCTGTTGCTCCTACTCCAACTCACACCAGCCAGCTTGTAAGCGACGTTTCTCCCAAACGTACCAATGGAATGCAAATGTTTTTGTACCAATTGAAAGCTTAGAAAAAATAATTCAATCTGCATGTGCTACTTTTTCAATTTGACAAAGAAATGAGAGAGTTGTGGTCATCACAAGGCGACAACCTTACTCAGAGAGAGGAGTGTAGCCCTGGCCGACCTCGTTTTGAGCATAACTCTCAATCTGACTGTTGGATCTTCTCGATCTTGGACTCGTTAGAAAGCTTGTCTTGCGAACTCGAAGATCAAGTAGTTGATTATCAAATTTGGTAGAGGTTTTACCCTAACCCATCACTCTCAAAATGACAGTCTGTGCTGGCTGAAAGTGGCAGAACTTGGCTTTGAGACCAAGTGTTGGAACTGGAGGAGAGAGGGAGCCTTGGAGCAGCAAACATGTGGGACTGAAAGGGCATCACTTGTGCTGAAGAATGGTTGTTAAATAACTCAAAATGATGGAATACATATAGAGTTAGAGCTAGGGCAAGTCAGCTCTCTCACAAGCCTCACTATTTAACCATGGAGGTGAAGGCTCACACACTAGAGTCCATAATCTCACACAAGAGAGGAAATCAGCCTAGCAATCAGGCTGACCACTCACACACGACCTAAAGAGCTAGAAAATTCTCTCATGGCACACTCCTAGTGGTCACATAACCCACAATCCCATAGAGAATCGCCATGTGTCCATGGCTAGCACACAAGGATCTCGCCTCACCTAAAAAGTAAGGAGTGGTACCTTTTTCCTAGTCAGCACACTCTGACAAGGCAACCCAAGAATCTAGGACTTTTTTGGATATTTCTCCCATCAGGTCCTGAACCTGGACCTCTTGCCTTTTTCTTTTCTCAGGCTAAGGCATGGAGCCGTCACCTACGGTCACGCAGACATCGGCGGTGCATAACCCCAGAAACCTCGAAAATTCATATCTCCCGATCCGACCGTTGGATCGGCCTGAAACTTGGAATGTATACAATTTAAACACCTGATCTTTCCAATGGTGAAGTTGGATTGACAATCGGAGCAGGCATCTGGTAGTTTCCTGGAACTTGCTCCTGCGGACCTGTAACTGAGCCGGATGGCTCCTTTTCCAACAGGTTGATTGCGGATAGCGGCAGAATATGATGGAGAACTGGGTACAGGGGTGAAACCACATACGTTGATTGAAGATGACAAAGATGAAGATGATGATGATGATGATGATGATGATGATGAAGCAGAGGCGGTGGAGGATGGAAAGATGGTCAAGGAGGACAAGATGCTAATGCTGATGATGGTGGAGGAGGTGACAGATGAGGAAGAGAGTGGATGTTGAGGAAGTAGGAGGTTCCACTGGAGTCAGAGGAGTGAAGGCTTGTTCAACCACTTGGCTCAAGGCCAACGAGAAAGAAGACTGGTGGTTTCCGATGCTCTGATACCGAGGGAAGTCCTATTGGAACACGTCCCTACTTGTGTGGCTTCCTGGACGGGGGAGTCTAGGCATGTTGATGGGTCCGTCCGTGCCTCCTCTCCTGAGGTCCGGTCTCAAGCCAATCACGTCCCGACCATCATGGCTGTCAGCCCAGTTGCCTCGTCAGTCCCCACAAGCACTCTTGAGCCTGTACCTGGCCCCAGGGGCACTCCTAAGCCGGTTATTGCTCCCATGGACGCTCCTGCTCTTGTCCCACCCTGGGGCCCCACCGGCACACTTGTTTCCAGGCGTGTGCCAGTCCCCACTGTTGCACCTGGTCATGTCCCTGCGTCACTCCCTTCACCTGAACTTGTGGAGACTTTTGCGTTTGTTCCTTTGGTCTCACTTATGTCGGTTCCTAACACCTTCCCCACGCCCGTCCAGGCGTCACATGCATCTGCACCCTTCTCCCCGCCTAGTAGCGTTGGCAGTTGTGCCCTTGTAGCCAGTCCCCAGCCCAAGGTGAGCACCGCAAGCTCGGGCTACTCCTTCGAGCCCGGTGGTTGCTTGCAGCCACTGTCCTCTTGGACTCATTGCGTGGCTGAATCAGCACCCAGACGCCCTCCCCGTAGTGTGAAGAGTGGAGACCCTAGCACGAAGGCCCTTGGCCTTAGTATCCAGTTGGACTACACTAAGGTGCACCCAACGTGCGCTGTTGGCCAGGAGCTGGTCTCTTGTGAGCTTTTGTTGCCTGTGATGTTGTATCTGACCTTGTCATGGTCAGAATCAGTCCACAACGTGTCTCAGCCACTCTGAGATCTCCCTCAATGGCGCCTGATCCAGACACATTGAAGGAGGCGCTCTTGGCTGAGGACGCAGAGTTGTGTGCTACTTGTGAGGATGAGCTCAGAGCCATTCTTGAGCATGGTGCCCATGATCTTGTTGATCATTCTCATGGACGGAAGGTCAAACAGGCCAAGTGTGTCTTCCGCAAGATGGTGAAGCCCAACGGCTCATAAGACCACTACAAGCCTCGCTTGACAGGCCAAGGGATTTTCATAGGTTGTGGGTATTGATTTCAACAACACCTTTGCACCCGTGACGTATGACCACGGCCCGTGCTCTATTTGGGATCGTTGCTTGGCACAGCTGGGAGATGCATCATATGGACGCGAATAACACGTTCCTCCATGGATAACACGTTCCTCCATCCACATGGTCCAACCACCTAGCTTTGAGGTCGGTAACAAGGTGTGGCGCTTGTGCAAGGACTTGTACGACCTCAAATAGTCACCTCGATGCTGGAACCATGAGATCACCGGCACACTAACTCATGTCGGGTACATGTGACACATATCTGTCCCTCTTCCTTTGACGTAAAACTAAGCACTTGACTGCCATTGTGGTCTATGTTGACAACCTCCTGACAGTGTCTCCGTTGATGGAGGCTGTGAAGGAGGCCAAGGCGGTCCTTCAGGCTACCTGCAGGACAAAGGATATTGGGATATTGATTGTGTGATTTTGTTCCTTGGGATGGAGATCACGCATGACTGCCAACGATGGACACTCCTACTTCATCAAGCACGCTATGCCAGCATTGTGAATGAGTGTTTTTTCAACCTCTTCCAGTGGTGCAGTTCCCACAGCCTCAACACCCATAACACGAGCTGGGTAGGATATCATAAAGGTAAATGATCCATCGTAGCTAGCGGAGACATTGGACGTGACCCTGTACCTGCACCTCATTGGCTCTCTTATGTACTTGGCCATGACCACTCGGCCCAAACATGCCTTCACCATCAACCTTCTTGCACAGTTCTCACAGTGTCCTTGAGCAAGAGCCCTTCATGTAGCTCTTTGAGTGGTGAAGTACGTAGTTTCCACATCGTATCTCAGACTCTGCTTTCATTGGTAGTGTTTGGTCGTCGACGGTTACACTAATAGGTACTAGACCTGAGGCCCTGATGGACGCAGTCGGACAGGGTATGTCTTCCTGCGAAGTGGCACTGCTATGTCATGGGGCTTGACAACTGATGTGTCATGGGGCTTGGAAAGTAGGGCTGTATTGTGCATAGCTCGTCAGAGGGGGAGTATTTTGCTGTGGGGGCTGGGGGCTGCTGAGGTGGTGTGGCTACAGGGCTTGTTATATGTGTTGGGTCAAACTGTGCGGGGCTTCCATCCTTCTACATTGTGAAAAACAGAGCGTCCTTTTCATTCAAAGAAATCTGGTACCTTTCATGCAAAGACAAAGCATATTGCGGCTGAGCATCAAGTTTTGCATAATTTGGTGGAACGACAGGTGATCACCGTCATGTGGGTTGGCACGAACATGCAACAGGCTGAATTCCTCACAAAAGCATTGGCATGCGTCAAGTTCATGGAGGCCATTCATTTTGTTGAGCTTTGCCTTTTGCCCAAGGGTAGCTGAGAGTGGGATTTCAGTGTGCACGGACTGTCGAACATCTCATTCTCAACTCGTGTCAACTCTGCACGCATATGGACATGCGTTTCATCGGGTCATGGACTATGTCCCAATGTGAGCCATCCCCGTTTGTTTGTGACACTTACTATGCCCACTCGGCTGTGTCCATGCTCATGCAGATCCTTGATGCGGATCCAGTTGGTGGTGAAGCGTCGTTGTGTGGTGGTCCATCCACCAGCAGCTGTAGGACAGATGTCACAACATCTCAGGAGCTCACATGGACCTTTTGCAGGGTTTTTTTTATAGCATGTATAGTTTTCTCACTGGACTTGCCTTGGGCCCAATCTGCATGTCTTTGTGTTGTGTGTCCAGTGTCCAATGCCAGACCCATGTGTGTGACCAATCCTAGTGCTTGGCTCAATGTTTTGTATCTCTAGGTTCAGACCGTGTATCCTTCAAATGCTTGTGTACAGAGTTACGGCCAAAACATTGATTTTGGTCTGGTTAAAGTGCAAACTGACACTACTGCTTTCGTCACCCGCCGTGTACGCAGACAGGTGCTAATTCTTTCCTTTGTGTATTCTCTCCTTCTGGTGTGGGCATGAGTGTGCAGGGCCTGCTGACGCACAGAGTGGAGGTGACGCACTGTGAGCGCATGCGCAACCAGTGGACTGGCGACTCCCTTGCCTGATCCACCCGTGCTCGCATCCCTCCTGCCAGCAGTGCCCCAGCACTAGCCAACTAGATATTGTCTCGTTGCTGATCTAACATTGCTAGTGCTACTGTACCCAGGGCTACATTAGTCCTACATGTGACTGATGTTACTTCTGTCAGACCTAGATAGGTTCTAAACTCCTAATTAGGCTCGTGTGAAAATGTGTGGCTTGAGTGGCATTATGCCCTCGCATTTTGTTGGGCGCTGGCGGCCCTGGCCGCCGGCCGACGGGTGAGCTCGAATAGTGAGCTCACCCCGTAGGTTTTCTCCTCGCTCTAGCTCGAAGCCATGGCAGACGTCCATGGCCACCTACACTAACCTGGACCCTAGGTCTTTGTTTCTCCACCGTTTAACCTGAAAACAGTCACATTGGATTTGTCTGTTTTCCCTTATGGTATCACAGGGCGTGGGGGAAGCTAAAGAGCAAGAGAGCAGAATTCAGAGGCGGCACAAAAATCGGTGTTGGAGGTCCGCCAACTGACGACGCCGATGAGCGCTTCCTTTGCCACACGTTCAATGCGCTCGTTCGTGCCCTCCTCGGTAAACAAGATTATTCCATCCGCCATCTTCTCTTCAACCCACGCAGCGGGGCACCTCGTCCACAGGAGGCATGGCAGCACCTCGCCACCCGCCAGGAGGAGAGAGGGATGGCTCTGGTCATCTCAGTGCGTGAACGGATGTGACAGCTGTATCCCAAGCTAGGGGCGCCGATAGCAGAATACTGGGACGCCGCAACGGACCTTTGCCGTCGGATCTTGGGGCTTGGCACTCCATGCTCCGAGCTGAAGTGGCTCAAATCCGCCCTCCTCCATCTGAGAGAGCCGTACAAGGATTTATGCTGCAGTCTGCTGTGACGACTTTGCGTCACTGACATCGAGAGCACGGATCCCTTGGAGGTGTTTGAGGAACTATGCCATTACAAGGATATCCTTCGTGGAGAGGCGCGGGATGCAGACACTCCAACAGCCAGTGACTTTGTGCATCAAGCTACATCATCGGCTCACTCAGGATCTGGATATGGTGGAGGTCATGGTGGAGGAGGTGGCAGCGGGGGTCGAGGCACACAGTAGGGAGGAGGGCGTGGTGGTCGTGGTAGGGGCGCCGGGAGGCGCACCTGCAACTACTGCGGGTGGCACATGAACTTTTAGTGTGTGTGTCCTGAGCTCTTCTGTATCATGACACCTTCACCTCAGCCACAGTCGTTTCCACTAGCACATCCCCAGTTTGACCAGCAGCTGCATCCGCCAGCGTGGTCGGCACAGGGATCAGTGGACCTCGCGCGCCTCCACCATTTGGCGCAGCCACGTTTGGCCTGCATCTGCCCCAGCTGCCAGCAGCATACCCCATGGATCAGGGGCCTCTGCCTCTATACAAGGGACCCTACTATGTCCCCCCAAATGTGACTACTCCAGGTCCTACACCGGCATTGACACAGCACGTCTACGCCGCTATGGCCAAGGCGCAGCAACCCACGACAGCACCATCCATTGGCTGGACTACCCCTGTGGAGCTCCAGCCACCAGAGCCTACAGCTGCAGTGCAGCCGCAAGGTCAGCGGCTTGGGCACACACATGTCACTACCTCACACACAATCCCCATGCATGAATGGTTGTATGACTCTGGTGCTTTGCATCACATGTTGCCGAATCGCCAGCTTTTTGCCTCCTTGCCTACTGCACTGGATGTAGAAGGGGTGAAGACAGGTTCTGGGGAAGTGCTTGATGTTGATAAAGTGGGAACTGTGGCACTGCAGGCACCTAGGGGGGTAATTGGGCTGACGGATGTCCTGTACGTGCCCAGGCTAAGAGTGAATTTGCTGTCTAGTGGTCAGCTCGACAGCCAAGCCAGTGTTTCCTCCATAATGCAAAAACAACGATGCACTTTGTTTGATGCGACTGGTGCTCTGCTGGTTCATGGGCCGCTACATGCTGGCATGCTTTACTATCTGACACTCTTCCCACATGTCACCACGCACTCACACTGACCACAGGCACATGTCATAACGGCCACTGATGCAAAGCAAACTGAACTACTGCACCGTCGTCTAGCGCACATCCACATGGAACTGATTGAAGACATGCTCAAGCATATAAATGCACAAGGTCTGCATCCAGAGGACTATCCCCACAGACTGAAATTGGACACCTGCCTTGAGTGCCATGAGGGAAAGGCTCACAGGCAAGTCTTCCCAAAATCCATGACTGAAAGCTAGGCCCCCTTAGATCTGGTCCACGCTGACCTAATAGGACACATGTCCACTCCATCTGTCCAAGACGGATCACAGAATGGACTGACACTGACTGATGACTACATTCGGTTCCGATGGGCCTTCCTGCTTAAAACCAAAGCAGATGCACAACAAGAAATCATTGAGTGTTGGAAAAAGGACAGCCGTCAGATTATCTCGATCCAATGATCTACTAGGCTCGGCACAACATCAACAAATAGAAAAAACAAGAGGGCCGAGAGAGAGATCCCCATCTCTCTCTCGACCCTCATATCTATCCTACATGGCGAGGCATGGTATGGCTGTGGGCAGGCCTCTTTAGGCGTCCCACTGATCCATCCATCCGCGGCCCTACTCTCTCTACTCATCCAATTGGAGCTCCGGAGAGCTGATGGAATAACCCTACCGGAAGCCATATATTTGGGCAGGTTTTGGACCAACAGGATGTGTGGTCTGGCAGACGAGGCGAGAGTGCGAGCGTGAGCTCCTCTTGACTCCGAGGCTGCTGACGTGGCAAGGAACAAGGAAACACGGAAGATATTCCTCTTTCTAAAGATGGATCCTGTGGTCAGGCATCCTGTGAGGGCAGTTGGATTGATCGGCGCCGTTGCTGAATCGAGAGGCGCGGTCAGTCCATCATCGTGAGACAAATGCCTGAGCCAGATCGATGGTCATGAAGAAGCTACCGCAGATCCGGACGACCTTGTCCATGGATCGCACCGAGGGCGCTGGGCATCCGCCAACCTCGGTCTGCCGATGATCGGAGATCATCGAGCGGTGTCCGGAAGATCCTGTGAAGACACAAGGAGACCGGACTGTGCCAACACTTGTACTTTTCTGCTTCTAGCTAGTGTAGACAGATGAGTAGCTGTAGGTTTGTATTTCCTATTACTTCGTCTGTGTGTAACCATTTTGAACAAGCTTGGTACCGTTGGAAAGCTTGTGAGACGAGTTGTGTAACTGTGCCTTCAGTTCATACTCTTGAATCGCACAGTCAGTAACATTACTGAGGCAAGAGTGCCTGTGTGTGTGTGATTGATAACTCATAGCTGAGAGGTCATCACCAACGATTCGGTATAGTACCAGAGAGTTGAACCATCAGAGTGTCTCATCTGAAGATCCCTAAAGATTCTGTTATGTGAATTCCAACATTGAGTGGATCGCACTGGCCGAATGGCAGAACAAATGCAAACTACTGAAGCTTTGAACAGACCGTGGTGGTGAGTTCATGGGTGCACTGACTGCCACACTCAAAGGAAAGGGAATAGAACATCAGACAACTGCACCATGTACTCCTCAACAAAATGGAATTGCAGAGTGCTGGCATCGTACCCTAGGTGACCCTCTGCACAGGCCTGACAGAATCAGGCCTGTCCTTTGGCTTCTGGGAGGAAGCACTGAAATACGTCACTTGGGTGTGGAACAGTGTTCCACAAGGCCCACTGCCTAAGGCCGTCACACCCTGAGAACGATGGTCTAAGGAAAAGGCAGACCCCCATCCTGCGAGGGTATGGGGCACAATGGCATGCGTATGGTTTGCGCAGCTACAACATGAAAAAAACCGCAGTCTTCATGGTCGTTGGTGCGTGTTTGTGGGAGTCTCGCATGCCTCAAAGGCATGGTGGTTTTGGACCCCACGAGTCACTGTTTCTTTGAAATCCAGGATGCATCCTACTTAGAGCACATGCCCTAAACGGTCTTTTGCACCCTGAGGCAAGCACCAAATGTCACAGCCCCCGAACGCTATCCACACTATGTGAGTGTGCTGGTGTTTGTCTCAAGTGAATCCACACCGCCCCCCAAACCTGCACGGCAATGGGCAGTACAGAGTGATCCCGTTCTGACTGATCTCCTAATTCAGAGCAAATCCGGCGAGGTTGCCCCCTTTAGGATCAGCACCCGGTCGCTAGAATGTGACTCCCCCAGAAATCCACAAACAATTTGGAGGCAGCTCTGGCATCCTAATGTGTCAAAGAGCTAGATCTCCCCACGAGAAAAACCAACAGTCAGAATCAGACCGATCACGTGACCATGGTCCACATCTTGAGTGTGTGGTGCTGCTGCTAGCAGACGGCACGAACTCCATTATAGAAGGCTCCCATTTTGTAAGACTGAACTCCAGCGCAGTCACAGCACTCAATCTCATGTATATGTATGGGTTAGTGTGCATGTGGAGCAAGACAAGAAGGCATTAAATGTGTGAATGGCCACAAAATTGATCACCAACATTAACAATCTCCCATGACCGTTGTATTAGCATCCACATTCCCCAACAAGCCAGTTCCAAGCAAAACATAGACATCGTGAGCACAGGTTACCCGGGGTCATGGTGACAGGCAAGACTAAAAACATGACCACCACACTTGAATACATTTTTTCTGAGCTCCTTTGAGAGAAATTCAACTCGCTTTAAGTGTGTATCCATCCAAACAACCCAAACAATGCCAGCGGAAATGCACTTACATACAAAGTGGTGCTCAACATTGATGTGCTTTGTGCGTGAATGGTGCATGCCATCACTCTTAGGAATGGCTTTTGTGCTCTGATTTTTGCAATGCAAAGTGATGTAGCAAATGAGGAAATGAAGCTCTTGTTACAAGCGACACAACCAGGCATCATCATATGTACCTGCGCCAAGTGCTACATACTTCGCCTTGCTTGAGCTTCTTTCCACACATCCTTGTTTGCCACTCTTCTCGGAGACAACAGTACCTCCAGTTACACTACTGATCTTTGATGTTGATATTCATGTGTTTTAAGCTCGTCGGAATTGAACAAATTATTCCTTTCCACAAAGATTTACCATCCATCACATAAATTTTCAAGTACATTAATTGAAATCAAGGGTTCATGGTTTTCTTTTGGACCACCGAGTTATAAATGCCTTATAGTTTGATTACGATTATTTGAATTGCTGAAAAAAATGGAAGAAAGGAATTTAGAGAGAAACAATCGCCTCCAGTTAATGTTGTCACTGTCCCTATCTCCTTCTGCACGAGTGCTCCGCTGCCCCGCTGATTCGCTCTCCCGCTGCACTGCAGGCCTACTGCAACGCAATAGCAAATCAGCAGGACAGTGGGGTAGCAGGGCAGCTGGAGACCGGGAAAACATTAGGCGGGTGTTGTCATGCTCTAGCGTCCACCTAAAAGCCCCACAGATCTTTGGCCACTTTGGCCTACAGCAGCCACGGGGGCAAACGAGGTACCTCTTTTCAGAAAGGGCGATATAGCTGATACATCTGCGCAAGCATCACTATAAGCATGAGATATTCGTAACTTGAATACAAACTACGCCATATTCATCCGGTTAAAAAAAAGAACGCCACTTCCCTTTTCATGGCCATGCCCAATCGGCGACTGAAGTTGCTGATCAAGCAAAGCGAGGGGGGTGATGTTATGCCAAACGGAGCGTAGATGGTAAAAAGGTAGAAGTTGCAAGGCAGAACACGATTTATAGTTAGGGACACTTGAGCAAATCATAACTAGCGGTAAGTGTACTTTGATGACAAGTGCCAAAATGATCGAACATATATGTACAGGTGTTGAGTTACGACTGAGGCATAGTCAAGGTCGTTGGGTCGATTGTCGAGCGACGCGTGCAGAGTCGCGTTGTGAGTGGTTCGATTCGAGAAGGTCCACCAAAAAATCAGGGATCTTTGAGAATCGATGGTGAAGATGCAAGATGCATCTTTGTAAATCCAGATTTTTCTTCGTGCGTTGAGAATTCAACTGAAAGGTCGTGATACATCTGTCGTAGATTCAGGAGAGTGGTCAAAGTTTTCAAAAGGTTTGGGAAGATTCACAGAGAGCGGGGGCAGTTGGCCGGTTTTTCCTCGACCGTCAGAGTGAATATTGCAGTTTTGTGACATGATGGGCTGTTTGTGTAACAGCAGAAATGTCCACTCAGAAAGATTAGGGACTCGTGTACATATGGTACATAACACTTCCCCCCCTTTTAACCGCGATGTCCCGGCGCGCATACAGATGTGGCCTGGTGATGGCGGTAATAGCCATCGATTAGGTGATTGACGTCTTGGAGGTTGTTGTAGGGTTCTCAGTTGTTATGCGTGGCGTCATAGCCATGCCATTTGACGAGATTTTCTGTTGTTTTGCCCCATTGTTGATGGCCGAGGATGTCCTTGATGAAGTACTATGTGTTCTCATCCACTTGAACGGGAGGCGGGGGAGGGACATCCCTGCCGGGGAAGTTCTCTCCGGGGTCTTGCTAGTGCTTGAGTCAGCTGACATGGAACACCGGATAAATTTGTATTGTGTCGGGGAATTTGAGTCATGTAAACACAGGGGTTTGCATGCGCTCGATCTCAAACAGTCCCAACCATCACGCTTTGAGCTTTGGATAGTCCACTCTGCGGAGTTTGATGTTCGCCGAGTTGAGAAGGAATTTGTTGCCAGCGATGAACACGTCGTTGCTGCGATGTTGTTCAGCTGCTCTCTTCATCGCTGCTTGTGTCTTCGAGAGTGTCTGACGTGTTTCCTCCCAGATGGTGGAGAATTCTCGGCGTTGAACACTGACCGAGGGAATGTTTCTGCGGCTTTGTAGTCCAGCTGGTGTGGCGGGTACTTTGCCATACACCACCTCAAATGGAGTTTTTGTGGAAACTGCCGAATTATATGCGATTTTGGTGGTCGGGAGTTTTTGTGCCCAATCCGTCCCATGAGGTTTGCGATGTTGGACGATGTTGGAGCATCTGGTTTTTTCACTCGGTTTGACCGTTGGTTTGAGGATGGAACGCTGTTGAAAGTTGAATTCTGCTGCCGTAGCCAGTCATCAGTTTGTGCCAGAAATGGTTGGTGAATCGATTGTCTCTGTTGCTCATGATGGTTCTTGGTACGCCGTGTAGCCGCACGATGTTATGTAGATACATCAGTGGTATTCCCTTGGCAATGATGGTGGACGTTGTCGGAATGAAGTGGGACATTTTGGAAAACCTGTCGACAACCACAAGGATTGCGTTATATCCCTCGGGTGCGACTGGTAATCCCATGACGAAGTCCATGGAGATATCAGGACATGGTTACGTTGGAATAGGGAGTGGTTTCACAAGTCCGGGTGGCCCTTTGCGACGGGATTTCTTTCATTGACATGTGTCGTAGGTTTTGCGAAAGTTGGCCACGTCAGATTGCATCTCGTTCTGACTAATAGTCTTTCGCCAGCTTCTTCAGTGTCTTTTTCTCTCCAAAGTATCCACCTGGTCCTGTGTTGTGGCATTCTTTGAGCAGCATACGGCAGAGTTTTTTGTTCTGGGGGAAGACCAGTTGGCGAGTGAAGCGTCATCACCAATAGGGTGCATCGTACAAGAATTCTACCTTGTCATATCTACCATGCTGGTCGTAGCCTTGTGCAAAGAGCTGCTCGAGGTATGGGACTTGCTACAGCTGTAGCGTTGCCACCTCAGCCATCAAATCTGGTTGGCGGCTGAGTGCGTCCGCTGGGTTGATTATGCCTGGCCGGTACTCGATATCGTAGTCCAACCCGGATTCAAGGAACTACATCCATAGGGTTTGACGTCGACTGAGGTCTGGTTGTGTCTTCAAACACTTTAATGCATTGTGGCTAGTACGCACGATGCATCGGTGGCACTCCAGGTAATACCGCCATTTCTTGAATGAGTGTGCGGCCGCCAGCATATCTTTCTCATGTACGACGTAGTTGAGTTCCAGTCCTCACAATTTTTCAGACATGTAGGCAACAGGTTGCTTGCTGTTGCTGTGGTCTTGCAGGAGGATTGCGCCAATAGCTCGGTTTGACACATCTATAGCCATGATGTAGTCAACCGTTGGATCGACTAATTGTAGGGCTGGCGCCGAGGTCAGAGAGTTCTGCAAAGCAGTGAACACTTCTTGTTTGCTGTCTCCCCACCACCACTCCTTTTCTTTTTGAGTGAGCTCGGAAAGAGGCCCTGACACCTGGGCGTAATCCTATACAAATCACTGGTTGTAATTGCAGAAGCTAAGGAAGAATCGAACTCCTCAAATTTTGGTCGGTGTTGGCCAATCAACGGTTTCTGCCCCTTTTTTTGGATTCATGGTGATGCACCCATCATTGATGACGTGGCCAAAAATCTCGATCGAATGACCAACGAATTCATATTTTGAGAGTTTTCTGAAAAAATTATCTCTTTCTGAAACTTCAAGAACTTTTCAAAGATGTTCATCGTGCTCCTCCAGGGTGCGGTTGTACACCAGAATGTCGTTGAGATACAATACGAAAAAACATTGAAGTATGCTTGGAAAATGTTGTTCATTTCCGCCATGAACATAACCGAGGCATTCGTCAGTCCAAACAGCATTGCCGTGAACTCAAAATTCCCGTAAGGAATCTGGAACACCGTCTTCTTAGTGTCGGCGTCTGCTACGC
The DNA here is from genome assembly GCA_023375785.1 of Penium margaritaceum. Taxonomy (NCBI): domain Eukaryota; kingdom Viridiplantae; phylum Streptophyta; class Zygnematophyceae; order Desmidiales; family Peniaceae; genus Penium; species Penium margaritaceum. Next base: position 93,932 of record SZWC01004199.1, read on the forward strand.
ACATCTGGTGATAACCACTGCGCAATTCAATTTGGCTGAAAATTTGAGCCCCTCGGAGGTGGTAAAAAAACTGGTCAGCTCAAGGAAGAGGGTAGCGGTTCTTGATGGTAGCGTCTTTCAACACCCGATAATCCACGCACATCCTCATCTCACTGGTTTTCTTCTTTGCAAACAGTACTAGTACGACATATGGTGAAGTGGATGGGCGGATGAACCCTTCACCGGGCATCTCGTACTGTTGCTTTTTTAGCTTGGTCAGCTTATGATCGCTCATCCAATAGGCCCCTTGAGCATTAGGTCTGCTACCCGGCTTCAGTTTGATGTGATGGTTGATGTGTCATTGAGGGGTTAAGGTTCTATGTAGTTTTTTGGGGAAGACGTTCGCAAACTCCTGGATGAGTGGTGGGAACTCTTCGGGCACCATCGCGAACTTGGTTGATGCCGATGAGGCTGATGAGGCTGATGACGAGTCAGCTGCTGCCACTTCTGATTCTTTGGGATGTATAAGCCACGCACGAGCTCCTCGTCGTCTGCAGTACTTGGCCATGTTTAGCAGTATCGGCTGCACAGGTCATCACGTTTTGGCTGCTGCGGCTTCCTCTACTGCTTCTACATCTGCTGTTTCCATAGCCGGCTTCCTTCCCACGCGTGAAAGCTGTCGTTTGGCATTGTCGATCTCCACATAGATGTCGCCGCAGCTCCAGTCAACCTACAGATTGTGTCGGTACATGAAACATTGTCTGAGGATGATTTTGTGATCGCTCATTGGACAAGACCTCCAGACCGTTACATCCTGTAGATCTCCCAATTCTAGTCGTAATGGTTCTCGGAGTCTCCGTATTTGCAATCTCCTGTCGACGGTTTTCCCTTCAAACAACATTGTTTGAGTCTGGAAATCCAGTTTGCGAACTATGTCGTTGCTCACGAAGCTGTGTGAAGCTCCTCCATCCAATATTGTCAGTGCCCTTCTACGACTCTTGCATCATTGAGGCTGAACCTTTAGCAGCATCGTCGGTTGGTCTTCCTCGTACCCCTCGTCAAACTTTACAATGTCAGAAATCCTCTGCGACGATGTAGGCCGTTCAGATGGGCGATCGTTTAGTGCACATTGCTCCTCACGGACAAGAGTTGCGCCTTTTAATCCTGTCCTTTGCCGTTTTCTGACTCATTTTTCTACAACTTCCTCCCCTTTTTGGCCTACTGCTTGCTCCATCATTTGCAAGCAATGTGCCCAAATTTTCCACAGTTGTTGCAGGTTTGCATATCTCTCTGGGCGACGGCGTCCACTTCCATTGGAGTTGAGGGATGTACCGACTGTTTTTTTCCGTTTCCACGATAGTTGTGGTTAGGAGGTTTCCAGCCGTAGGATTCCTAGATCTGAGCATTGTAGTCAGCACTGTTGATCCTTTTTGTTGCTGCAATCATCTGTGACAAGTCATTGTGGACACTGAAAATGGCAATTGATCACCGGATATCATGCTTGAGGCCATTATTGTAGTGAAAACAGAATTTGTCTGGGGCGATGTCTGCTCCTGTGATGATCTCGCGAAATCTTCGCATGTACTCTACCACGCTAGACTGCTCACGTAGACGCTAGAGTTTGTACCGTGCATTAGACATCTCTTCAGCCGTCCAAAACGTGCGAGCATCGCGCGCAAGAATTTTTTCCAGTCGGTTGGTGGCGTTAACGCGTCATGCCACTATGGGTTGATCTGCTCCAAGGGTAGAACGCTTGTGGTTGGCGATATGAGATGGGCGCCATTGGTTGTCCACGATGCTCTGTCGGTCTCCTGCTGCTGTTGGATGGTCTTTAGATCGTACCACCAACTTAGCGTCGTGCCACGTAAAAGTGCGGCTGCGAGGTCAATTTTCTTTTGATTGTTGTTGGCCTCAGCAATGGTGAAGTACACGTTCAAACTCGTCAGCCACATCCGAACTGTTGGTCCCTTTGAGTTTGTAGGATCGAACGGTTCTGGTGGAGCCAGAGAATTTTTTGGTTTTGCTCAAGAGTTAGGAATTTCTCTCGACGAGCACCGCTTCATGTGCGCTTGCGATGCAAAGAGCCTTTATCATAACATTGAGCTGTCGGAGCAGATGGCTATTGATCTCCTTGAGCGCGGAGATCCGGTTTGCCAGTTCCTCGTTGATCTGCGCCTGTCGACCAGTGCCACCTGTCTTCCCTGCTGTCGTCGTTGAGGTTGTTGGTAGGGGTGGCTGATTTACCGCCGTTGGGTCTGCGACCGGACTGGTCGTCGGAGCCATAGGGGTTGATCCACCTGCCGCATAGCCTTCCACGCCAGTGTTCATTGTCTCTTCAGGGTTTGCGTGCATCGGCACGTTCTGCTCCTCCATTGCCAATTTTTTCACCGAAGACCCGCTGCTTGTCGTCAGTTGCGCTCGCTTGCGTCACGTCGTAGTCGCTAAGCCTACAAAGTCTTGACGTGCGAGATGCGCTGATGGCTTGTGCAAGGTAGTCCTCTGGGTGAGTAAAGTAGTCGGATGCCTCACCAGCAGTGCTGTGCTATGGTACCAAGTGTTATGCCGAACAGAGCGTAGATGGTAAATAGGTAGAAGTTGCGAGGCAAAACACGATTCAGAATATGGGAAATTTGAGCAATGTATGATTAGCGGTAAGTGTAATTTGACGACGAGTGTCAAAATGATAAAAAACAAGTATACACAAGTGTCGAGTTACGCCTGAGGCATAGTCGGGTCGTTGGGTTGATTGTCGAGTAACACGTGCGGAGTCGCTTCATGAGTGGTTGGATTTGAGAAGGTCCGCCGAGAAATCAGGGGTCTTTGAGAATTGATGGTGAAGATGCGAGATGAATACTTATTAATCCAGATTCATCTCGGTGCATTGAGAAGTTGACCAAAAGGTCGTGATGCTTCTGTCCTAGATTCGCGAGAGTGGTCAAAGCTGTTGGAAGGTTCAAGAGTCAATATCCGGTCTCGCGATGCAATGGGCTGTTTGTGTAATAATAGAAATGGCCAGTCGGAAAGATTAGGGACTCGTGTACGTCTGGTACATAACATGTGATGTGTCACCACCCTTGCTTCGCTCTCCTCTCCCCCTCGCGAGAATCGTGATCGAGCGATTAGCCTTTTGTTTTTTACTCAAAATCCCCCATTTGCAGATTTAGGGTCTTCTATGTTTGCACAGGCAGAGCCCGCGCAAACATGAAACCCTACATCCACGTATGGGGGTTTGCGAGTCAAAAAAAAGAAAAAGAAAAGGCTAATCGCTTGATCGCAATCGAGCCAAAGCAACTTTTCCTCTTTTTTTGCCGGAGAACAAAACCCAATTTTATACATGCAAACCACTCTCAAAACCTACCCCAAGTTACACTTGGTGTTTTAGGGTTTCATGTTTGCGCAGCTTCCTGTTGGGCCCCGTGGTAGCAGGGCCCAGCAGGTTCCCTTTCAACGCATGGGGTGTTTTGGCCCCCCCACTCAAAACTGTTGTGAACATTTGTGAGAAAAGTCAGAAACCCCTCTGTAGAGGGGTTTGTGATTTTCCTCTCATGTCTGACGACGTCAGTATATTGTTGCTTGATGGAATGCGGTGTCGACACTGCGTGTACATTTGGATATACCATACTGTCACCCATATTCGTCCCTTTTTTCATTTGCTTTTTAGTACCATCTCTATTCTCCTCTATTTGGGTTTTTTTTTTTTTTTTGGACAAGGAAGTGGGCGGGTAGACCAGTAATTCCCTGATATTCATGTTTTCCCATTGTTTGACCCAGCATTGTAGCAGTCCTGACCACGATCACTGCGAGGCACTTCGAATGTCTAAGTTTTGATGTTTGAGCATCCTTCCTCGCTCAGCCGGACAATGCTATCTACGGCCAGCCGTAACTCACGCACTCTAGGCTGTGCATTACCACACTATGCGGAGTCGCACGCAGCAGCGGAGTCGCGTAGCTGTTCAAAAGCTTTGAATCGTGTGCATGTGTGCCTCCTTCTAGTTGAACCCGACTAATGCTTTTCCAAGTGTCTCTACTTTTGCAAAGAAAAATGGTGGATGGAATAAATGTTTACGTGGCATAGTGGATGAATTACTGAGCCTGAAGAAAGAATTTCGGGGACGAATATTTAGACGTAAAACAATTGTTTATGTGACACATGGGTGAATTAAAAAAAATACTTTGCACAAATGTGGATGACAGTACAGTAGCACACTTTTTTGCATGCTTGCTGGATGTAGTGGAAACAAAGAAGAAAAACGTTCCAAAAATGGATATGACGTGGTTGATGTGTGAAATGTGGATATGGGGATAGATATCAAGAAATCTATGGATATATGGTCACTCCTCCGTCGCAGAAATTGGCGAGTATGTTATGCACGAGTGATACCGATTTGCCAAAATTGAGGATCACAGCAGAGGTATCCTTGACCCATCACCGAGTTTAACGGTCCACAAGTGGAGTGCTGGGAAATTTTAAGAAGCTACATAAGTTATTTGAAAAACAAAATGAAGGATCACTAGTAAGAAAAATCCAGTTGTTGAAGTGAAGGAGTAGCAGGATGAGAAGATGTATCCTGTATGACTTGGAGCATCTGGATCATGGACCCATTTCCTATCAATAAAATCATTAATAATGACTGAGGGTTGCACTCTGAAGTACAATCCTGTGCACAGAGTGGATGAAGCGCATCTCACCACACGTAATGCAGCCTCAAGGTACCGCTCTCTGGGACACTGTGAGAACTGGGATGGATGTGTTCATTGCAAAGGCCACATCTGCGCGAGTGGTGGTGACAAGATACACAAGTGAGCCAGTCACAAGTAGATGGTCTATTACATTCACTGTCTCCCCCAGTTTAGAGACATCCAGTTTCCCAGCCGTGTCTGACCTGTTGGAGTCATTGGCGTAGAGTGCGAGGGAACTGTAGAGAGTAGGGAGGCAAAATGTTTCCCCGGGCTGTGGACACAGGCAGCCTGATGAACATGTAGTGTACGCTTTGAGCGATCACGCTCGAGATCCATGCCTAGAAAGATTTGCGCAGGGCCGAGGCCCTTCATTTTGTATGCTGAAAGTAATAGACTCTTGACAGAGTGAACAGCAAACGGGCTCGGGGATGCAAAGAGCAGGTCATCAACATACACAACAATGACTGCAAGTTGGGCAGAGGGTGCAATGAGAAACAACGCAAGATTAACTGTGCTTCTCTGAAAGCCACCCTTCCCAAGAGTAGATGTAATCTCCTAGTTCCAAAACCGTGAAAACTGTTTAAGACCGTAGAGAGCCTTGCGCAGCCGCCACAACTTGTTGGTGCCATCGGTGAAGCCAGGGGGCTGGATCATGTGGATCTCTTTATCAAGCCTGTCATGAAGGTAGGCATTTTTCACATCCATTTGCTCAATTTCCCAGTCATGTTTGGCATCAAGACTGAGAAGGGCGCAAGCACTGGTGTAACGTTCCATTGGAGCAAATGTTTAACCAAATTCGATGCCAGGATTCTGTGATAATCCCTTGGCTATAAGACGAGCCTTTTATCGCTCAACCGTGCTGTCTGGACTCAGCTTTCTATGATAAACTCACTTGGCTGAGACAACCTGTCTACCAGGTGGAAGTTTGACAAGCTCATACACGACATGCCCAGTCAAGGCATTGAGTTCATGCTGCATGGTTGTTTCCCACATAGTGGAGTGAGCAGCCTTGCTAGCCTCGTGTACAGTCATGGGCACTGGAGGCAGTAGGGAGAGACCACCAGCAGCAAAGTAGTGGATCACCTACCCAGACACGGACGCATTAAGGTCATTATAGAATTCAAACTCCACAAGGGACTATCCAAGAGCAGTGCTGGGAAGAATGACTGACAGAGAGGCAGAAAAGTTGGCAGAAGTTGTGAGACCAAGAGCACGGAGCCCGGGCGCACCAGACAAAGTGGTGCAATCTGGCACACTGGGACCAGGTAATGAGGGGGCGTGACGGGGAGCAGAAGACATGCAACTCTGGGCAAGAAGCGCACGCAGGTGACCACCCCAGACTTATGGAGATAAAGGGGGCACCGAGGGGGCTGCCGGCAAGAGTAGAGAAGTCGGCACTGGCGGACTAGCAGAAGGAGAGGACACAAGAAGTGATGGAGAGGAAGGAGCAAGCACGGGCAGGGATGGAGAGGAAGGAGGAGACACAGAAAGCCCTGGAGAGGAGGCTGCAGGCAGAGCAGGAGATGGCAAAGATGTCGCTTCCATAGGCAGAGAGTGAGATGAGGTAGAGGGAGAGAGCACATGAGGTGAGTCTGGATCAACGCAGGAGATGACTGACTCAAAGGAGGATTGACTGACTGAACCGGAGCCGAAGTTGCAACAGATACAGTTGGTAGAGAAACTCCCCCAAGAAATTGGGGCAAGATTGGAAGGATACAAGAGACGAGACAGGTCACGTTCAAACACATCCTCAAACTAAGAGGACGTCGAAGGACTCAATGATGCGGCATTGGGAAGGGTCCCAGAAATGCCACGCTTTGGACAAGGAGGAGACACCGAGAAAAATGCAAAGATGACCACAGGATAACAGCTTGTCCTCACGATGGTTAGTAGGAAGCCAGACAGCGGCAACAGAGCCTCTGACACGGGCAAGACATAGATCAGCATGACGACCAGTCCATCATCCAAACAGGATGACATAACAATTCCTTAGCAATGCCAGGCATTGCTGGGAAATTCCAGGACAGTGCATGACAATGCCTGGCAATGCCTGGAAATTCCCGACACTGCCTGGTAAAGCCTGGAAATTCCTGACACTGCCTGGGAATGCCTGGCAATGCTGGGGAATCCCTTCGCAATGCCTGGCAATGCCTAGCAATGCCTAGAAAACCCTGGCAATGCCTGGCATGGCCTGGCAAAGCCTGTGTAATGCCTGGTAATGCCTGGGCAATGCCTGCCAATACTTAGCAATGCCTGTCCATGCTTGGGCAATGCCTAAGCAATGCCTTGCAATGCCTAGGAATCCCTGGCCATGCCTGGGCAATGCTTGGCAATGCATGGGCAATGCCGGCAATGCCTTGCAATGCCTGGCCATGCATGGAAAATGCCTAGGAATGCCTGGGAAATGCCTGGCAATGTCCGGCAATGCTTTAGCAATGCCTGGGAAATGCCTTTCAATGTGTGGCAATGCTTGTGCAATGCATGTCACTTCCTGGCAATGCCTGAAAATACCTAGCAATGCCTAGAAATGTCTTGCCATGCATGGGAAATGCCTGGCTGTTTTTTTGCAATGCTAGGGAAATGCTTGGAAATACATTGTACTTCCCGGACAACGCATGGCAATGCCTTGGCAATGCCTGGAAAATGCATGGTAATGCCTGGAAATGCTTGGAAAGTGCCTGGCAATACCTAGGAAATGCCTTGCAATGCTTTGTAGTACCTAGCATTTCTTTGCGATGCCTGGCCAATGCCTTGTAATGACTCGGAAATCCCTGGAATGGCAATGCCTGGACAATGCATGAAAATGCCTGGCTAAGCATGGAAATGTAAGGGCAATGCCTGGCCATGCCTTGGTAATGTCTGGTAATTCCTGGAAATACCTGGCAATGCGTAGCAACGTCTGGCAATGCTTGTAAATTCCTGGCAATGCATGGAAATTCCCGGGGAGTATCCGGGAATGCCTTTCAATGCCAGGGAAATGCCTGGGAATTCCCGACAATGCCTGGGCAATGCACAGAATTGCCTGGCAATGCTTGGACAATGCCACACAGTGCATGGAAAATGCATGGCAATGCCTCGTAATTCTTGGCAATGCCTGGGAAATGCTTGGCAATGCCTTTGAAATACCTGGCAATGCCTGGGAAATGCCTGGGTAATGCCCGGAAATGCTTGGGCAATGTTTGGAAATGCCAAGGCAATACCTGACAATGTCTGGGTAATGCCTCGCAATGCCTGGCAATTCCTAGCAAAGCCTGAAAATGCTTGGGCAATGCCTCACAAGCCTAGGCTATGCCCGATTGTTGAAGGTTTGCCCCTCTGCATGCCCAAGTGCGGCGCCGGGAGGCGCCGACGAACCGCCAAAGAGTGGAAATTTCTCGCCGTTGGATCTGGAGACTCGAGGGTTTCTCGGATCCTAAAATGGAGGATTTCCCCTAAAAGTTGATGAGTCGTTGAATCCAATGGAAGTTGTTTAACTGGAATTGAACAAGTAACGAAGGAGATATGGGCTTCCAAAGTTGGGGTGTGCGCGGCGGCTCTGGGAGATGGCCGCGGTTCGACTGCCGGTGAATAATTGACCAGATCGAGAAACGAAATTCCATCTGGGGATTTTGCTCTGGAAGGACTGCCAAGGCGTCCGGTGGATGATTTGGAGTCCGAAACTCAGTAGTACAGTTTGTTACTCATGGACTTTGTCCAAATTCTGACTGCAGGTCCGCAAACAGGTTTTGAACCACATCAATCCCCATCGCCAACCACGATGATTAACTCACCAAAACAGAATCCAAAGGTGCAAGGGGCACTGCCACTATGCGTAGGGACATCTGCGCCTCTGGAATGGCGTGTTGATGGGTCCTTGATGTGTGAGGGCGCCTCGGCGGGCAACGTGGTGCTCGCCGCTGACTGAGCGGCTGGTTTGGGGTGCTGCGCGTCGGCTGGCATAGCGAGAGCTACGGTGATTCGAATCGCGCACGGTTTGGTGCGTTTGAGAGCTCATGACTAGCCTTACAAATGTTTAGATCATGTCCATGTTGAAAAAAAACTAATGCAAAATCATGTTATTCCCTTTGTAAAAGTGACTGTCTCACAACACTCTTCCACTCCCAGAAACATAGCCTGAGGCGTCCATAAAGCTCACGCTTAGACTCAGAACCACACACCAAAAACAGAGAAAGCCGTGGACACCAAGTGCAGACCCATCGGGGCATTTCAGAGCTGTCTCCACCCGGGGGCCGTTTTCCTGACACTGGTAATGCCTGGGAATGCACGTGCAATGCCTGGAAATGCCTGGCAATGCTTGGAAATGTCTGGCAATGTCTAGGCAATGCTTGGCCATGCCTAAGCAATGCCAGGCAATGCCGAGCAATGCTGAGGAAATTCCAGGCAATGCCTAGCAACGCCTTGGAAATGCGTAGGAAACTCTTAGAAATTCTTGGCAATGCCTGGCAATGCCTAACAATGCATAGACAATGCCTGGAAGGTGCTTGGCGATGCCTGAAAAATACCTGGCAATGCCTTGGCAAGGCCTTGATACCTTGTAATGCCTAACAATGCCTAAAAATTCCTAGCAATGCCTGGCCATGCTTGGGCAATGCCCAGCAAATCATGGCACTTCTTTCCAAAGCCTGGGCAATGCCTGAAAATGCATGCACAATGCCTGTGCCATGCCTTAAAATTCTGTGCAATGCCCGAGCAATGCTTGGCAGTAATGGGCAATACATGGACAATGCCTGGCAATGCCTAGGCAATGCGTGGGCAATGTCTGGAAAATGCTTTTCCATGCCTAACAATGCCTGTCAATGCCTTGTTATTCTTGGTCGATGCTTGGTGATGCCTGGCGATGCATGGGCAATGCCTGGCAATGCCAGGACAATGCGTGGCAATGCCTGGCAATGTGAGGGCAATGCCCTGGAAATGTCTGACAATGCCTGGGAAACTCCTGGGAATGCCTGGCAATTTGTAGCAATGCATGCAAATGCCTGGCAATGCGTGAGAATGCCTGGGAAATGCCTTGCAATGCATTGTAATGCCAGGGCCATGCCTGGAAATGCCTAGCAATGCCAGGGAAATGCCTAGAAATTCCTGGAAATGCTTGGGCGATCCCTGGAAATGCCTGGCAATGCCTGGACAATGCCTGTGTAATGCCTGGTAAAGCCTGGGAAATGCATGGCAATGCCTAACAATTCTTGGCAATGCATGGGAAATGCCTGGGCATTGCCTAGCAATGCATGGGCAATGCCTGGGCAATCCTTGGTAATACCTATCAATGCCTTGGTAATGCCTAAGAATTCTGGCAATGCCTGGCAATGTCGGGCAATGCCTGGCAATGCCTTGCAATGCCTGGTAATGCCTATCAATGCTTGGCAATGCCTGGCAATGCAAGTTCAATGCCTGGCAATGCAAGTTCAATGCCTGGCAATGCTCTTGGAAAACGCCTTATAATGCCTTGGCAATGCCCGGCCATGCCTGGAAATGCCTAGCAATATCTTGCAATGCCTAAGTAATGCCTGGCAATGCCTTGCAATGCCTTGCAATGCCTTCCCATGCGTAGCAATTCCTGGAAATGCCTGGAAATACCTGCCAATGCCTAACAATGCCTGGAAATGCCTAGCAACGCCTAGCAATTTCTGCCAATGCCTGGTCATCCCTGGCAATGCCTGGCAACACCTGGCCATGGCTTGGTAATGCCTGGGAATGCCTAGGAATTCCTGGAAATGCCTGGCAATCCCTAGCAATGCCGGGCAATGCCTTACAATACCTACCAATGCTTGGCAATGCATGGCAATGAATAGCAATGCCTATCAATTTCTGGCATTGCCTGGCAATGCCATGCATTCACTAGTGTGGAACTATGGTGCAACTTTGGCACTACAATGGTGAAACAAGGGTACAAGTGGTAGCAACAGGGGTGCAACTAGGGTGCAATTAGGGTGTATTGAGGGTACAACTTGGGTGCAACAAGGGTGCAACTAGGGCAAAACTAGGACGTAACTAGGGCGCAACTAGGGTACACATCGGGCACCACTAGGGCGCAACTAGGGTCCAACTTTGGCGCACGTAGAACACAACTAGGGTGCAACTAGTTTGCAACTAGCGCACAAATTGGGCGCAACTAGGATGCAACTTGGACGCAACTAGGGCAAAACAAGGGTACAATGAGGGTGGAACTAATGTGCATCTAGGCACAATTAGGGTGCCACTAGGGCACAACTAGGACACATGTATGACACAAATAGGGCACACCTAGTGCGAAACTAGGGCACAACTAGGACACAACTAGGGCGCAAATAGAATGCACCTAGGACGCAACTAGGGTGCAACTAAACCGCAAGTGGGACGCAACTAGGACGCAACTACGGCGCAATTGGGGCGCAACTAGGGCACAACTAGGGCACAAATTGGGCCTAAATAGGATAAAACTGGGATACAACTAGGCCACAACTAGGCCACAACTAGGGTGAAGCTAGGGCACAACTAGGGTGCCTCGAGGGCACAACTAGGGCTGAACTAGGGTGCAATTAGGGTGTAAGTAGGGCTCACATAGGGTGCAACTAGGGCTCCATGAGCGTACAACTAGGGTGCAACAAGGGCATGTTTAGGGTGTAGCTAGGGTGCAACAAGGACACAACTAGGGTACAACTAGGGTGAAACTAGGGTGCAACTAGGATGCAAGTAAGGCGCAATTAGGACAAAAATAAGGTGCAACTAGGTCCTAGCTAGGGCAAAACTAGGACGCAACTAGGGTGCAAGTAGGGTAAACCTAGGACACATCTAGGGCGCAACTAGGTAGCAACTATAGCGTGATCATGGTGCAGCTAGGGCGCAACTAGGGGGCAACTAGGGCACAACCAGGACAAAACGAGGGCACAACTAGGACGCAACTAGGGCACAACTCAGACGCAACTAGGGATACAACTAGGACGCAACTAAGATGTTACTTGGGCAATAATTGGGCATAACTTGGGTGCAACTAGGGCGCAACTAGGGCACAAATAGGACAGAACTAGGTTGCAGCCAGGGCGCAAGTAGGGCGCAACTTGGGTACAACTAGGGCCAGTGTTGACCTGGCTACCCCAAACCCTGGCACATTGATGTCCACCCCGGCACATCGATGCGACCCTCCCCCCAAATCGGCCACATCGAAACCATGGGCTTCACTGGGGTCGAAACAATATTTTTCTGGCTTATCCTGGGTGTCCTATGAATGCTAATTGCCCTCTTTTTTGCTGATAAATTCTTGGATTGTCTCCTTAGTCATTCGCAAGTATACTTATTCGCGTGGTCATCCACGCTGTCTTAACACTGGCAGAAAGCGACGCGTCAGCAAAGGTTGTCCAGGGCTCTTCCAGCTGGCAATTCAGTTTTGGCAGTCCGCCTCTAAATCCTGATCGAATTTTCATCATTAACATTTAGTTGCTTAAAGTGCAAACCATTGAACTACGGGCTAAATGACCGACGTTTGCTGCCCATTTTCAGTCGTTAGGTATGGAGCTTGAAGGTCAAACATCGCTGGCCAAAGTTCGAACAACGATTGGCAGGAAAAGAATATCAGAAATGGGATTTCACATTTTGAACTTCAATGTCGAAAGTTTTGAATTCGAATATTTGAATTCGAAGTTCGAAACTCGTAGCTCGGTTTCAAAATTTGTAGTTTGGGCTTTGACTTCTAGAGTTCGTGTAAGAAACAAAAACCATTCAGGTTTGCACAAGATAATACTTCCCGTTGAGCATGCAAACCGTTATAGATGCTACCTGTTTTAAGATAAATGTCATGTTCGAACCAGGAGTTTATTTGGG